>VYZP01032932.1:0-60730 GCA_013400635.1 Hypocryptadius cinnamomeus
AACTCCTTCACTTTTAGCTGGGTGATGCTGTTCAGGTAACACGAGTGAAGTCATTTTAACTAACTTTAATTAATTAGGTTGACTTGCCAGTGTGTCCATATTGGCCCTGCTTGACCAGAGGAGCAGGATGGGGCCAGGGGACAACAGTGGCCACAGGGACAGCTTTGTTTAAAGACAAGTATTGATTGTGTGGTCGTGAATTTCTGGAAGAGCCTTTTGGCTCTCTGTGGTGTTTCATTCACCTGCTGTGGAAAATCCAGATCTGTTTCACCTGGCAAGTGCTGGATGGGGCTTGGAGCAACCTGGGGTAGTGGAATGTGTGTCTTTGTCCATTTCAGGAGATTGGAACTTTAGTGTTCCTTCCAACCCAAACCATTCTGTGGTTCTGTGCTGCTGCATGTACCCCACTTGCAATGTTTTAAATGTCTAAATTCTGAACCCCTGTGAAACACTGACAGCTCTGCTTAGTGAGCACCTCTGCAGCTTCTGCCCTCTGGGGCCACTCAGCACAGACAAACTTGGGACGAGTGCATTATTGAACAGGAAAACATGCAGGAGGAAGTATTGAATTCAATATAATTAATCATATGAGGTTAGTTAAATATGTGCCTAAATATTGGTGGAACCACCATGGAAAGGCAGAACTGGAGAAGATCCAAATGAGGTGGTAATAACAGAACTCTTTGCTGCTTTCTTTTTTTTTTTTTTTTTTTTCCTCCCCCCCCCCATAATTATGTCTTTGTTCATATTTCTTGAAACACACATAGGATGTACAGAAGAGGTTATCAGATGGATCTGAGTTCCCAGTGCTGTCAGAGAGGAATATTTGAAGTAAGTTTAAGCCTTATTGAGGCTCTTGGCCAGTTTCTGGTGCTCACCTGGCCAGGAGAAGCTGCAGGTGTCAGGACAGCCAAGGGGAGAGCAGCATTCCCAGGGAATTCAGTGAAGCAAGGCAGAGGGAGAAGTTGCTGCTATTGAAATCCTGTGGCCTGTGGTTCTTTCAGTGGATTGTGCACGTGCAGAGCACAGCCTGGGACAGTCCAGATCGTAGCCAAGGCCTCCAGGCACAGCCAAACCAAGCATAAATAACAACAAATGCATAAATACTGTCAGAGATCAGATCATTCCTTTAGAAACCAGGACATGTTCAATAATACCTGTGTTGTGGTTCACCAGATGTTTTTGACGTTGTTTTTTTGCTCCTAAATTTTAAGCTTCATATTTTGTCAGGTTGCAGGCTGTTATTTAATAACCTTTGTCACTGCATTTGCTGAAACCTCCTGCATGGGGGCAACTTAAGCTGCAGTCTAACTTACAGTAACGTCAGAAATACGCTGATGAAACAACAGTAAAACTCTGGCCTTGGGCTAAATGTAGGAAAATTTTCTCTGGAAATCCTGGGAATGTCTAAGCCCTTTTTGCCTGTTAGTCATAGGAAGCCCTCAGCAGCTAATCTGACCTGTCTGTCTGGAAAGGCTGCAGGGGTCTTTGAGGAGGATTTGGAGATGCAGTCCAGCAAAAGGCTGGATTGAATGCTGTGCAGGGAAAGCTGATCTCATTTGGGCAGGATTTGGTGAGCACTGCAGAAGCAGGGTTCATAGCTGTGGGAACTGGGAACAGCAGAATGGAAAAGTGCCAGGAAGGGAAAAAAACCCCGCCAAACCACTTTGTTCAGGTCATTCAGTGTAAGTGGTGAAGAATAATCATTTTCCTTGGGTAAAGTCAAGTAGCCTTATTTATCTGCCTATTAGGTTAGTAATTGTTCTGGCTCACACCATTTAAACTCTTCATTGACTCATTATCCTATTGCCAGTTGCTCATTAATATTTGTGTCTGCGTCACATTACAGCTGGGTGGTTTCAAGCAGATGGATCAAAGCTAAAAGGAGCTCTTTTTAATTAATTCTTTTTTTAAAATCAATTAAAGAGCCATAATTGCAGATAGCAAGGAACCTTATAACTAATTTAAATTGCTGTGGTCCTCTGCTAAAGGAGCTGTCTAACATCTTTTAGTGCATATATATGTCCAACAGAAACCTTAAATCCCGTTTTGATAACTCAGAGTACAGATAAGGACTCTTACAACAGAACAGCTGACCTGTTCTTTTCAGACTGTCTTGCTACATCACCTCCCCATTACAGCAATTAACTTAGTGTAACAACATATAGTACATTCCAATAAAAATGATAAGCAAACATACTAATTTGCCATTGGTTTCATGTGACTGAAGTTCTCCTGACCTCCTAAAACTACATTTTCTGCATTATTTATCTTGTCAGCTGAATTCTTCTGTGCAGCTATTTGAGTTAGTGTTTGTGAGAGCAGCAGCCTAGTTTCTGCCAGCAGAATTTGGCCTGGTTTCTATTTGTGATGGCTGCTTCTCTCTTGCTTGTTTGTTTGTAGCCAACAGTACAGTCAGATGGAGCAGAAGCATGGCCAGAGAATCTGATGGACACTGGAACACCCTGAGCAAGATGACATTCACTGCTGTAGAGACCCTCCTGAGCAAGGCATCAGTAGTTGGTACAACCTGTGGTGAAACACTGAGTGTAACAGCTGGGAGTGCTTTGTTTACTGCTGATGTACCTGCAGCCCTGATAAATCTCACCTGTGAAATACTGAAGGATTCAGTGTGCACTGAGAGGAGGTTGGTGGGTTGGAGGCTGAGAACCACAGGAGCGTTTGTTGAGCAGAGCTGAGCTTGTGTCCTGTGCTCAAGGGATGAGGTGAATCTGGAACCTTGCTACTCAGCCAGGCACCTGTGTGCCAAAGGGTATTGGCACCCCTGGAGCCAGGAATGTCTCTAAATTCTGCAGGGATTGTTGTTGTTATCTTTAGGTGGGGATGTTACAGCAGTGGATGGCTAAAAAAGCCAAAAGTGGCTCGATAAGATAATTTATCCCTTTAAAACTTTTAAGACATAATGTTTCTTGATTGTTTAACTTACCGTGGCATATCTTCGTTGTTGTTTTGAAAAAGTTACATAAACCCCACCCATCTGTTCCCAACGTGTGCAGTTCCCTGGCAGATGCTTTGGGGCAGATCAGAAAGCCCATGGGTGAGATCAGAAGGGCCATCGGTGACTTAAAGGCTTCTCCTGGAGCCAGCCCTAACAGAGCCTCAGTGCCGTGCTGTTATTGTCTTAATCGATTTACACAGCATTGACACGAGGTGAGCTAGCTGCTTTTTATCTTACAAATAGCCAGGAGCTGGTCCCTTACAAGACAGAAGGTGGTTAAACACTCATAAAAGATGCTCAGCCTGTGCTCTGGCATTTGCATTTACAGCTGTGTGCTGATAGTGTGTCCATTAGCATATCCATATGAAAAGCACACAGTAGTTGGAGGTTTACAACATCCTGTTGTTGGGCTGGGATAGTGCATCTGTTAGCACAGCTTTCTGCAGAGCCCTTGAAAAGGGCAGCGGAAATCTGGGGAGCAGGGAGGCTGGGGAGCAGCTGGACACTCCTGTTAAAATAAAATACCTGGAGAGTCTCACAAGGAGAAGATTGTGAGGAGAACAAGCGGAACTGGGACTGTAAAACAATTCAGGGTGTGGGGGTTCAGAGGAGTTGGGAGCTCACAAAGAGCCTTTTGGAAGTGTGTGTGTGCCTTGAGGAGTAGGAAATCTTTGTTGTCACACAGATAATGTGGCTTAGCACAGGCTGTGCAGATGTTCAGAGTTCCAAGGCTTGCTGTGCCTTTGGGACATTTGATAGAAAAGAAGTTGTGCTTCCTAGAAAGAGACCTTCAAATAAAGTATACAGACCTTTGTGTAAATATCTGTTAATTTGTTTTTGTACTTGACTCTCTTTGTGCTTTCTACCCAAAGAAACCCGGTGACCCAGGAGTCACTGCCTCCTGAAGACAAGAAATGAAGCAGTCTGTATTGTCATGTGGCTGTTCCCTGGCAGAGCCAGAAGGGGAACCAGGAACTGATCCTCAGCTGCACTCCAGTCTGTAACATTAGCTGTGGTCTCAGTTTTCTGAGAGCAGTGGGTGTTCCTAACCCATGTTTGCTTTCCTAATCAGCAGTGTCCCTTATTTCTTTATAAAGATTTGTGTCTCTGAAGTTGTGTGTGCTCACCTGCTTTCTGCACAAATTGCATGACTAAGTGCTTGCATTTTTGGAGTTCACACATCCTTAACCTTCAGGGTCTCAGAAACAGAAATCCTTCTTTACAAACAGGTGCTCTGTGTACAAAGTGAGAATTCAACCCTGTCGAAGATAACTTGTTTTGGAATGAGTTTTTAATGGAGCAATTAGCAACTTCATAGAATTATAGAATAGTTTGGGTTGGAAGCAACCTTAAAGATCATGTACCCCCCTTTTTGCACAGAACAAAAGCTATTGGAGTGTCATTCACTATGTTGTCCATAAAAATATTTTACTTAATGCAAATAAATATATCCCAGACCTGTTCATGCTAACTGAATCCCCAGAAATCTGATTTTTTTTCTTGGCAGCTCCCAAAGTGGAGATTTACCAGCTATTTGAGGTCTGCCAGAGTTTACTTATTGAGCCACTTGCAGTGTGGTTAAAGTCTTTTAGGTGTAATACATTAAGCTGATTTGGTAATCTGCAGCCTTAAATGCATCTTGTTACTGAACTTAATGGACCAGAGGGATTTTTCTTGTATTCTGCTTTATGCTTCCTTTCTGCAGATTCCCTTCAGAAGCACATGTTATTTTTATTAAATACTGAATTCTAGATTTCGCTGTTGTGGCCTATTGCTGCCTGCAAATCAAATGTCTTCCCTGCTGTTCAGGGAGATGGTTATGATTTATGGTGTTGGATAATTTGTGCAGTAATTCTGGTATCCAGCTGTATTCAATGGCCTTTGTAGAGAATTCAGGACAAGATGGACTTTGTGTTTGTTTTAGTGTTAAAACTTCCAGGATTTCCAGTTAAAACTTCCAGGATTCTTTCTACTTCTGAAAAATTCTAAGTTATCAAAACACCTTAATAAAGGCATTAGTGGGTGTTTAAAGTTTGCTTTGAGCTACAATTTAGTGATATTTTTTTCAGTTTTCGTTGTCAAACACTGTCTCAAAGTGGTATTTCCAGAGTCTTTACTCTTATGACTGTACCCTTCCTTTTATCACCCTTGGCCACCCTTAAGTAACATTCTTGTGGCTCCTTCGTGTGTGCCTATTAATCTGCTTTTATTCATGTGCAAAGGTAATGCCCTCCTATTTTTTTATCCCTTTTGCAGTCCCTCCTTTGGATTGCCTCCAAATTATCCCCTTCTATATTTAGAGAGAGGTGAGCCATATGTGGCTGGGGAGGAAATTGTGCTGGGGAGATGGCAGATGTAGAGATGTGTTTCAGGAACGCAGGAGGGACTGGGGCCAAAAAGTGCCATGTGTAAGGATTTGTCAGGGCTACGTGGAGCAGAAAGTTGGATCCCCAGAGAACCAGGGCTTTAATGAGCCTGGCTGTACTCAGGACCCATGACAGGACATCAGTGAATGGAAACACCAAGAGGTCAGGGGGCAAAAGTGGCATCAGAGATGTGACAGCAAGATTGAAGCAGCTTGGATGTGCTGTGATGGCAGAAATCAGAGGAACAGAAAGTTTTGGCGCTGGGAGAGAGGAGGAAAATACTGGGGTTTTATTCACAGTCCTCTGATATCATTGCACCCACCAGGTTAAAAAGCACTGGGGAATTCTGTGTTTCCATGGAATTGGGAGAGGCTTGTACCATGTAAGGATGGGCAAAGGCACTTATGGCCTCCTTCAGCCTTCTGTAATAATGACTTTGCTGGAATGGCAGGAATACAGATTTCTAGAGAAAATACAGCACGTTTTTCCCAAAAAGACATTTTTTTAAGCAGAGCAAATGTGCTCTGCTCCCACCAGGCATTTCCACAGCTGGACCCCAGAAGGGGTTATTGCTCTGAGCCAGTGCTGAGCCAGAAAACCCTTTTGGATCCTCAGGTGTGTGTGGTGCTCCCAGGGAGGTTCTCCTGGGAAAAACCTGTGAGATCAGGAGAGGTTTTACTTGGAGCACCTGCACCCTGGCCCTTGCAGAGGGCACTAACATTAGCCCTGCCCAGCTGGGAGGAGTAGGAGGATGGTATTGCTGCACAAGTCCTGCTTTTACTTTATGGTTTGGTTGCAGGTGTTGTTGATTCCCTGTTTGAGACAAGGTATCAGAGTGCTGAGAGGTTTACACTGAAGCACACTCATATTTGTCCACTGATGCAAAAGAGTCAAATAGCAAAAGTGCTCAGCATGCTTTCTTTTAATTTTTTTTTAAAAACCCAAAGGACTCTGAAAAACCAAAAGCAGGATAAAAAGGCAATTCTGGGAATCTCATGTAGCACATTTCCAAACCTCTTTGAAGTTGATGTTGGACAGTCTCCAAGCTCAGGTTTGTTGCCTGTTCCAGGGTTTTGCTTTCTGCCCCGCTGCCCATCTGCACAGGACCTCTGGCTGTGGGCTGGACTTTCCCCCTATTCCTGTCTTAGGAAAAACCTTCACTGCAAAAGACAGTGGGAAAAGATGGGAAATCTGAAGTTTAGCCTTGCACCTTTTCCTTAGCTGCTTCAGCCATGTGCAGGATCATGTCAATTTTAAGTTTGATGATTCCCAGTCCGAATTCCAGGACCATTGCTTTTCCTATGGGTGTCACAACCTTTACATCATCTGAAAGAACAGATCATCATCTGAAAGAACAGATTTTGTGTTTTATGTGCCCAAAGGCTGCCCATAAAGGTTGGCAAGGGCAGCTGGCTAAGTCTGCACAAGGTCAGTGAGGATGTCCAATAATTGTCCTAACACTTTACCTGTTATGGAGCAATAATGAGAGTTTTTTTCATTATTTTCGGGTGAGTGAGCCTGGCAGATGCTGACAGCCAGCAGATGTGTAAAGTTCGAGGTGATTTGTAAGGGACCGGCTCATCTGACGCATGGTAATTGCACTGTGGGACATTGTCACTCAGCCCCGTGTCCTGCTCCAGCAGAACGAGGTAAAGGTCAGTTCAAAGAGCTGCTGAGGCTCCAGGGGCAGCTCAGGCTGGAATTAAACCCCTCACATCCACTTCTCCCCTGGGCAGGTGTTCACGGTGTGCCCAGAGCTGGGTGGGTGTCCCAGGTGTAGATTTAGGGATCATTTGGGTGACCAAGTGGTTGTTTGGATCTGGAGCAGGCTTAAATCCCTCCTCTGGTAAGGCTGGTGTGGTAGCTCAGTGCTCATCTGTTCACTTTTAATTTGGGGTTTGGAAGTTGGTTTTTTTTGGTGACTTTTTCCTTCAGTGTCTGTGTGCTGTGGCAGCTCCCTGGCAGAGCAGGCACTGGCAGCAGAGTGACACACACCTGGAGGGGACAGTGGCCTCTCCATCTGCTCCCTGCTGCCATCTCTGTTCTGCCACCTCCTCCAAGAAGGGCCCTGACAAGTTTCTTTTACCACTTTAGCTGACTTTGGCATTTGTCACTCCTTGAAAGGTCAGGAGCTGCTCTGCCTCACTCAGGTGAAGCTCCCCTGTTCCTGCTCTCAGGCATTAGGAGTGGTGTGAGCAGTGATGTTGGAAATTGGTGGATTTGGTGGGAAAAGTGGATTTGTCTGATGCTGAGCCTGCTGATGGCCCCAAACAGTGAGGGAGTGGCAGCCTTGGGATGCCCACAGGTACCTGGGCCACGCTGGGTCCCTGCAGCATGGGCAGCAGTGCTGCCTGTCCTCGTGCCCTAATCAGTTTTCCTGGTGTTTGGGTGGGATCTTTATCACAGCCACGATGTGTGGAAGTCAGCTGAAGGCCTGATTGACTGGGTTTCCTGGGTGTGCCTGTGCTTCTGTAATGGACCTGCTGATAAATCTGTAATACCCTGGAGATCTCGATAAAATGTGTGTCGTGTATTTCATCTCCTGCTGCCTCATTCTTCCGCTCTTGCAGGTACCTAATCCCTTGCTCTTTATCTCATAAGACATCACATTACAAATCTTGTTCTTTATTCTTCTCCTGACATCCCCACACTTGCCAGCAGTGGAAGTTGCAGTGCCTTGCCTTGCTTTGCTGGGAGTGTGAGCAGTGGGTCAGTTCAGAGGCTGGAGGTTTCCCTTGAAGCTTTGCAGCCCTGTAGACTCACTGAGCACAGCATCTCACCTGTGAGACACAGACCTTCAAGCCACTTCTTTTAGTCTCTCCCCATTCAAAGCCTGCCAGACCAGGGAAACTGAATGAGAGTTTTGCTGTAAACATGATTGGAGGCAGGTTTTCCCCCATGCAGAGCTGTTGGTAAAAGCTCTCCCTAATTATTTAAGCTGTGAGTTAACAGTTGTTTGCTGGCCTGCAGGCTCTGCCCACCATCCCTGTGCTGAGCATCCAGGGATGGATTCATCCCAGTGTGTGTGATACTGAATGTGCAGGTGAGTGTGTCTGTTCTGTGCAGGATTTGGCAGAGTTTACAGGGCTCTTTTCAGAGGTGCAGATTGGGAAGGAAAGGGTAACTTTTCATTGGGAAGATATTTTTGTAGAAATAAGTCTTCTCTAGAGTTTTGTGGGTTTTTGTTTTATTTAGTGTTCCAGGATATTTTTAAAAGTCCTTTTCATGTGTCACCACCACCCTAAGCCCATTTTTTTTTGTCCATCTTCGCCTCACTCTTTGTAGACCTGATCCTGAGCATTTCCTGAGCTCATTTGTTGGGGTGATAATTGCTGGTGGCCACGAAGGCATGAAGCAGTCCGGGATGTGTCCAGACTCCTCCTGCTTTTCTCAGTCCTTTCAGAAGAGTCACTCTGGTTTCCATCCAAAATGCTGAGAAAGAAGTGAAGTTTGTAGTACAGGAGAACTGAATCTGTGCTATCACTGAGCTGACCTGTGAGGGTGCTGGTTTGTCTGTGCAGGTCTGTGGTTGGTGTTGTCCCTGGATTCATTATGTTGACCTTTAGGAAGAGAAAAAGCAGATTCTAATTCAACAAATGTCTGCTTCCAGGCAGTTGTGAATCATGGGATTTTTTTTTCCCTAAGAGTGTGCAGGGAGGCTTGCATTTAGAATATTTTTTTTTACCCGTGGCATACTGTATTAAAGTTTGTTGTGTATCCAAATTACACTGCTTTGCTTTTTAACTCCAGCTGAAACCGTGTCTCAAATAACAGATGTGGAATATTGTCATCCCACTGTCACACCAATTGTTCATTGTTCTGAGAAGGTCACATCATAATTCATTAACAATAATTATTCCCTGGGTACACCCTGCACTTCTTCACTCAATTGCTTCATTAACTTGAGAGTGAATCTCACATTCAGTGCTCCAATCAATGAAGATATATTTATAATGTACAAGTGGATGCTATTAGTTACAATATATTAACTGCCTAATTTAAAAGAGAAAAGCTATCTTTATGAAGGGCAATTAACCACTAAGTGTAATTGATAATTCACATATCTATGATTAGGAAAGACAAATAATAAGAAAGAAATGAATCACCAGCATTATTAAAGAAGACATTGGTGTGTAGTTTTGATGAGCAGAAGGGGCTCTCTGGGTCAGGACCAGATTTCCAAGAATCCTTTGATGGAAAGTTCATAATCAGATCTGTTGTCTGGAGGTGGCTTTGGTGTTTGCACCAACCAAGTGAGATCATCTTCCCTACAAAATGGACCCAGCATGTTTTGTTGTCTTGAGAATCAGTTCAGGGACTTCCTTAATAGAAAGTCCTTTTTTGTTTTAATACAGAGAAGAGTCATAATATTTTGTAAGAATTTGTAAGCCTGGTTCTAGACTTACCTAAGTAAGGTATCTGAATCTGCATGTGCTCAGGTCCTCAAAGATGATTTTGCACAAATTCACATGAAAACTGACAAAAAGGAGGAATTTTCGTGTATTAGAGGAGCTGAGTGAAAGTCCCTTAGGCAGATGTTTCTTTTTTATTACTTGTGGTACATTTTCAGTGCTTCTGATTTTCTGTGGCCACTTTGAAGTACATTGGCTCTCCAGACAGCTGACAGCTTGTCCTTGGGGAAGAGGCTTTTTGGGGACATCCACAGCAGGTCCCCAGCTTGGGAAACAAAGCTGCTCAGAGGCAGAGGGCTTGCAGGGGATTCACAGAATGGTTTGGGCTGGAGGGAACCTTAAAGACCCCATCCCACCCCTGCCATGGCAGGGACACCTTCCACTGTCCCAGGTTGCTCCAAGCCCAGCCCAACCTGGCCTTGGACAGGAATGGGGCAACAACACAACCTATGGAGAGTACCAATCCCCAGGAGCCATGTCCTTGGCTCTGGACACTTGTGGCTGTGTTTTCTTCCCCTGAGAAGCCAATTACCTGTAAACATTTATTAATGGATCAGTTAAAGTGCCAGATTTTTTGGGATAATCCACCAAGTAACAAGCACAGGTGTTTTATGAGAGATTTAGTGATAAATGTGACTGGGTCCACCCTAGTGTTGAAAAAACATTGAACTAAGTGGCAGCTGCAGTGCCCAGAGTCAGGATTTCAGGTGCATGTGGTCACAGCAAAGGATCCTGCTCCTGGTTTGGAATATGATCTTCACCTTTTTAGCAGAATTCACAGAATGACCAAGGTGGAAGAGAGCTTTCAAGATCGTGGAGTCCAACCCAGCCCCAACACCTCAACTAAACCCTGGCACCCAGTGCCACACCAGGCTTTGTTAAACACACCCAGGGATGGTGACTGCACCACCTCCCCGGGCAGCCATTCCAGAACTTTATCACCCTTTCTTGTGAAGTGAAAAACTTTTTCCTAATATCCAACCTGTATTTCCCTTGAGACTGACACTCTCGTCTCATTTCCTTCATCAGCTTACCCTCTCTGCTGCCTTCCCTCCATAGGATCAAAGCCTCTGGGCTGAAGCTGCAGCTCTGCACCAACGAAACCCAGGCGACCCGGGAGAATTTTGTGAGGAAGCTGCGGGCCATGGGCTTCGACATCTCGGTGGCCCAAGTGACCGCGCCGGCGCCGGCCGCCTGTCGCCTCCTGAGGGAGCGTGGCCTGAGGCCACACCTGCTGGTGCACGATGGTGGGACAGCACTGGGGACACAGGGAGGGAGGGGGAATGCTGTTTTCCTCTTTGTTTTGGGACGGATGAGTAGGTGTCTGAAGAGCACTTGATTCAGACTGAGGTTTATTTATTTTTTCGTGTGTTGTTGTGAGTGAAGGGAAGCACGAATCTGGGGAAATGCTGTCGCTTCTGTGGGATCTGAAACGGTGAGGTGCTGGAACCCTGAGTGCTGAGAATTTCAGACTTTCTGTGTTGGCAGGCACTGACCCCCAAGAGAACAGTGCATTTGACCTGAGGCCGTGGAGAAGGCTTCCAAAATGGAATGATAGCACTGGGATTATGGGTGTGGAGTTTGGATAGAAGTGTGTAATGTCACAGGGTGGGAAACTTAAGAGTTTAAGGGTTTAGAATACAGTAATATATATAAAGCAGGATGGAGGTTTTAGGTCCAAGGCTGGTCCTTCTCTTTCTTCTTGACCTTCTTCTTCACCTTCCTCTCCATGGGTTTGGGCGGTTTTGTGTAATTGGATAAAAAGTCCACATTGCGGGCACAGGTGGTTGGTTATTGAGTTAGAAGTAAAAATAATTTAGGTGTCATTTCTTAATTAGACAGTTTATCCTTAAAAGGCCTTGTAGAAAGAGAGTCACGTCTCCATTTTTAGTTTGTTAGAGTGAAATGCTGTAAAACTCAGTTTGTGAGGCTGTGACACAGACAAGAACTAATAAACATCTGAGTGCCAGCAAGAAATACCGTCTTGTGCATTTAATCCTGGCCTTAGAAAAAAGAAGCAAAGAATCCACAGTGAGGGATTTGTGATTTTTTGGTTTTTGCCTCCTTCTGTAGATCTGGTCCCCGAATTTGCTGAGATTGATAAGACAAACCCAAACTGTGTGGTTCTTGGAGATGCAGCAGAAAACTTCACCTATGCAAACCTTAACGAGGCTTTCCGACTTCTGATTGGGATGGAGAAGCCTGTTTTGATCTCCCTTGGAAAAGGGTGAGTTAAGCTCTGTTTTTTATCTCAAGTCTCTGCATTTTTCAATAATATCTTTAATGGAGGCCATAAATCAGTGTGGGCTCTCCCAGTACCAACTTTTCAGTTTTTAGTCTCTGTGCCTGGGCTGAGAGCCTGGTCTGATTGGGTGCCTGTCAATGAAGAGGACTTGTGGTGCTTCAAGAGAGCCTCAAAGCCTCATAGGAATCATGGAGAGTTTGGATTTTGATGTGTGTGACCTCCAAGTGAGTGAGTATTTAGTATCACAGAGGTGAGAACTGTTGGTTTAACTGCTGCCTGTAGCCACATGTTCCTCTCTGAACTGAATATAAATTATTTTTCTGAGTGAAGGAAACCCAGAATTTCCCCAGGCCATGCTTGGGTAAAGAGCTGTTGGTGTAGGTTTGTGATGCAATTTGGTGTTTTTGAAGTGGCAGATCAGTTGTTTTGGTAGTTTTAATGTCAGACAGCATTTTTAATTATTCTCTGCCCATTAAGGGTAAATTTTGACCTCCTGTTTTCACACACAGGAGAAAATCCAGTGAGGGAGTTGGAATGTTTTCCTGAAAATAATTAATTTAGATATATTCAGAGATTTTAAACGGGACATTATTAATTCCTGTGCTGAATAATGACAAATCCGAACAGGAATAACAGGAATTATTCTTATCTGTTGTGTGATGCATGGGTTTAAAAGAGACTGTGCATGTTTATCTTGGGGAAAGTGTAGTGACAACTTTGCTCAGTGGTTCAATAGACTGTAATGGGCATGAAAACCCTTCTTAGTTTGTGAGTTATTGATCCAGCTGGGCAGAACTTATCAGTGGGAAGGAGCAGTTAAATTCATTGTGCTGCCTTACCTGACACTCTAATCCTCCAGCAGGGCTGAGAAATCCTTACTGTTTCTCAGAAGGATAAGGAGAAAATGTTGAGCCAACAGGAGAATGGCTAATGTACATAAAATAATCAAATTTTTTGTTATGTAATACCATATTTCAAAATTAAATGTAGACTCAACCTTTTCTTAGGAACTGTATTGTCATCAATGCAAAAATGCTTTGTACCCTGTACATGTAAAAGTGTTTATTTGGTCATTCATTGATAGAAACAGCTCTTTTTTCTTACTTCTTTGAAATATTACTTTTTGTTAAAAAATAAAGATTTTGGGATATTTAGAGCTCAGTTTTCACCATGAGCATATTGTTTTTTAGTGGCTGATCATTGAGGTAATGGGAATACAAGTTTTCTGGTGAGTTCTCTGACTCAAAGGAGAGAGATTATAAATTCTAAGAACTGTTCTCCTGACTGGAGAAGCCTCATGGATGCAAAGGGCCATCTACAAAACCCAGCTTCATTTTCAACCTGCAGAACCAGCACAGCTGGGTGGGCCTTAGCAAGGTGCCTGCCTTGGGCCAGCAGGTTGGTTTTGGTAGAAGTTTTAGTTCATTCCATAGAAAACAAAAGTGTCAGAGTCACTGAAGCAGAATGCCGTGCTCCTGGAAATGGAGTGATTTACATTTAGCATCTGTTTTGGGCTGAGAGTGGGAATTGGCTTTGTAATTTCTTCTGTCATGCCACTGTCAGAAAATTAAGCTGTTTACGCCAGACTATGGAAGGTTAATGGCTGTTCTAGCAAAGGTCAAGTGGTCATTTTAAAGGAAGGCTTTGCTGAATAATCGAAAATGGCAGAAGGATAAGGCATAAAATCTTAGCTGACTGCTCATCCTGCCTTTTCTCCTGTCATACAGAAACCTGTCTTTGCTCTGCCCAGAGCTTGGAAGACCTGCATGAATGTGAACTGCTGTTCCAGACAAACTCTCTAAAGACACCTTCTAATTCCATGAGCTTCATGGCCATGGGAGCATTTTTAGAAGGAACAAAATTCAGCTTGGAGGGCTTTTAGTCCTGATAAACAGGGTTTCTTGGTGTGGGAGGCTGAGACAGCAGTGATGGTCCTGCCTGGGGTCTCCTTGCTGACCCACTGAGGAGGGGTCACAGCTGCTGGTTGGGGCCAGCCCTCACCTTTTACCTGCCAGGGGCTCTCTGCAATAATGCACAGCACAGCCCATCCTGGTTCAAGCACACTGAAATCCCTTTGAACCAGTGAAGTTGTTCCCAGATGGGCATCTGGGATCCTTTCCCTGAGCATTGCACAGTCCTGAGCCTGTCCTTCCCTTAACTCCTGGTGTTAAACCAAGGCCTGGGATTTTCTGATTACTTGACATTTTATGCAGCCATATGGACATCTATAAAGGCCCAGAAATAATAAAATGTGGTTTCTTTGTTTTTAACTGCCAGCATTTTTGTTTCATGGGAACTTTATCACTTTCATTTCCAGACGCTACTATAAAGAAACTGATGGGCTGAAACTTGATGTTGGAGCATATATGAAGGCATTAGAGGTATTTTATAGCTGGAATTGTGCTTACTCACCCTGTGCACCTTGTTAGAAGAGTAACTGGCATAAATATGGGTCATCTTCTGTAATTACTCACCTTGGTGGAGGGAGTTTCCACAAATTGAAACTCATTTGCTGCATTCTAAAGATGGGTGGATTAATTTCTTTTCTGCCTTTGTTCTTTTCTTTTGGTTTAAATTTGTTTTACTTAAACCATGAACTTTTTCTGTTGTGCAAGTGAGGCCCTTGAAAGGAAGAGTCAGACAAGAAAAAAGTGGAATATTGTGTGCAAGATACCCAGGAAAACCTGAAGGTCCATGTTATCTGATAGGCTTTTGTCTAGGAACAAGCAAGAAACATATTTTTTCAGCATAGCACTGATATTTAGTTGCAGGAAAATGTAACTTGTAAAATCTGCTTTTTCAAATGTAACTTTTCAAACTCTGATTTGAAACTCGATTTTTCACTTGGATCATTAAAATTATGCCAGGTGGTTGAAGAAATCCTTTATATCTTTTAAAGGCCCTCCAGTACTTTTAATAGTTTTATATAAAGCACATTTGTTACATCTGTAAGAGTGATGCTCCTAACAAAATGAACAGTACTGGAACTGAGCTTGGAGATTACTCAGTGATAGAGAGTGTGAAAGATTTGTATCTTGAGGTGTTTCAAGAGCTTTTTCTCTCCTGCCAGAAAACTTTAAACGCTTCTGTTATCCAAATTCTCTGCTGTTCACCTTCACCTGCTAATCCATTGTGTTCTTTAAGGGCAAAAATCAATAATCACAAAGGTTTTATAACTGGAGTTATGGAGTTGAACAAATCCTTTTCCAATCAGCATTTTTGTGTTTCTCTCTTTTTTTTTTTTTTTTTTTTTCCAGTATGCTTGTGATATCCAGGCTGAAGTGGTGGGGAAACCAGCAAAAAGGTTTTTTGAGTCAGCCCTGACAGAACTGGGAGTTCCACCAGAGCAGGTAAGGCTGAGGTGCCATGCCCAGGGGCTGTGCCATATATTTGTGCCCACTGGTGCTTTTTTCCTGCTTTGCTGTAGCTTTGAAAAGTTGCAGAAGAGGCTGAAGGAGAATGTGACCAGAACTCAATTCTAGCAGAGGCAAAAGAGGTGCCCTAATGCCTGGCAGTCTGCTTGGAAGAACTGGTGGCTGCAGGGTGATGGAATTGATCCCAAAATATCATTTATTTCCTGTGCTGTCACACTGACTACCTTTTTTGAGTAAAAGAAAAAGGCAGAAGTAAAACATTTTATCATTTTGGTGAATAGGACTCACTGACTGACCCCAAAACCCCCTCCTGTATTTCTGGCTTTCCAGAAACATGCTGTGCTTCCTCAGCACAGCCCATTTTCCCCTCTCTGTAGTTGTTCCCAGCTCCTCTTCATTGATTTGTTGTTCTGTCACACAGGACATAAGGATGAGTATGAGAAGCCTCACAAACAGCAGTGAATTACAGCACAATAATTCCATCAGGGAGGTTTGGGTGACATTATAAACAACAGCAGTGAAGTTTGGGGTGGCTTGTAGGTCCCTGGAGCCTGGAGATGAAATTATGGCCCTGTAATTCAGCATGTGCTTGGGTTTTGCTTTATTACAGAGTGGGGAGATGGAAAAGACCTAGTGGGCCATCTAATTCATCTCCTTCCCCATGCAGGAATGTTCCCCGCTGCATGGTTATTAATGTTTTGTCCACAGTGGTTTTCAGAGAGCCAAACAACTGTCAGTGCCCTGGGGATGGTGTTCAGCCCGGTGGGTCTTAGGGGAAGGCAGCTTTTCCTGAAATTTATCAGGATATTTCCCCTTTAAACTGCATCTCCTTATTTCTAGTTTTACTCTAGTTAACAACCAAAATAACTTCCTGGACATTTTCTCCATTCAGTTGTCTCTAGACTTGTTATCATTGCAGGAGTTGTTTTTTACTAAAACTGTGGTTTAGTTCTGCTGCTTCCCTCCATTCAGCCCCCTTGCTGTTTTCTGTGCCCCCTTCAGTCTGTCCATATCTTCCCAGGAATTAGATAGCCCAGTCTGGACTATCCCTGGAATATCCCAGGTGCAGAACTCCTGTCTCTAAATCCTTGCCCCAGGAAACAAATCTGATGTGGTGCATCACCAGGCTGGCAAAGCTGGTCCCATAGGGTGAGCCTAGGGAGTGGTTCCCATCAGCTTCAGGAGTGTTTGTTTTGGGTACCAGAAAGCAGGAATAGTCCCCAGAAGAGATTATTTACTCCTTTTCTGCTGTTTGCCATGTCTGCTACTCCTGCCTAACTTTATATTTTGTCAGAGTTTTGGCTTCTTTTTCGTATTGTTTCTAATGTTAAATGCCATCAATCTGTTGTAGTGGTATGTCTAGTTTGTAGGTATATAGAGAGTTTGGAAGTGAAGGGAGTGTGCTCCTAACCAAGGAGGAGTGCAGCAGACACCACTGGATAAAGGCACCAGTCACTCCATGCTTCCCACCATGGAAACAATAATCCACACTGCTGGAGTTAAAGCCTGGATCATGATTCACACATGTGCAGCAGGAACAAATTCCAAACAAGCAAACTGCCTTAATTCCGACATCTTTTCCTGAATTTTCAGTGATTGACCTTGTGACTTTAATGTATTTTTGGAGAAGGATTTGCAGGTTGGTTTGGTTTGTGGTACACAGTAATAAAACCTCATTATTTTCAGTTTAAAACCCACTTCAGTAAGTTCCTGTAATGCAGTGCATTACATTTTAATCTGTCTCCTGGATGAATTTTGCGTTTGTAGTGACATGACAGGGGCTGGTTTTACTTTCCTTTGCTTTTACAAAATGTTTATTCCAATAATTTATTCCACCTGTGGAATGCATTTAATCCATACCATCATTAAACCATTTTAGTTGAGCTGTGCTTTTGAAAACATGCTACAATTTTCTTTCACTTGACTTTTAATGAAAAATACCTTTTTAATAAAGCTGTCTCACCACAGTAATTTGAGACAGTGGCAATTCTGAAATTCCTCAAGCTGCTTTAATCAATAAAGTTATCACCAGTCATTTCCCTTGATAACTGCTTCTTACTGAGACCCTGACTCTGCCTTCTGCTGCTGAGATGTTTTCAGCCTGCACTTAGAATAAGAGGAACTCCCTAAAGTCCAATTTTCATTTTAACCTTTCCTCAATGGCCTAGAAATAACAGATTGCCAGTATTACTTAAATAGATTGGAAATTTAAACCTCTTAGAGGTAACCAGACCTATCTTACAATTCAGTGCTATGACAAAGAATAACACATCTTAAAGGTTACTGAAATGCCTAATTCATGTGTTTTAAGGCAGCTGTTAACAGTGGATGATTTTTACAGCTTTACAATAAAACCTAAATAATGTTAAGGTTCTGGTAGTTTTATATAATCATAAAAAGTTCTCTCTGTAGCAAATGATCCTGCTTTAATGGGAGTTATGGCAGGTCATACTGGAGTCCATAAACTACTGGTAGTTAAGCAATTCCCATTCCTGCCACCTGCAAGCCTCAGGTGGGGGTTAGTGGTGCATGAGAGCAGAGAGAGGTCACCCAGGGGTGGCACAGGGGACCTGCTCCTGGGCCAGCATCCCCCCCTTGCCCACCAGCCACAACAGGGCAGGATCTTCCATCCCAGAATAAAAGTGCCCAAGGGAAGTTTGAAGCTTCAATCCATGTGAAAGCTTAGTGAGAACTGTCTGGCCCTGCACCTTTGGAGTTCTGAGATAGTAATGTGGGATCCTGCAGCCTGGGATGTTATTCCTTGGGTGAAGGAGAACAGGGAGAAAAGTAAATGTATTGTATTTCTGGTGTAAAGTGATTTAATACATCAAGATGTGCTGTATAAGCTTTATTTCTTTATAGTCCTGGCACATTTAACTTGATTAAGGTTATTAAATCTATAGCAAAAAATCTGTTTAGGCATAAATATGTCTGACTCTAGAAGTACTCTCTGTGCTAGATATTCTGGTGGAGTTAACACACTGCCTTTTGTGCATTTCTGTTTGCATCCTGCATGGGCTCCAGCCTCCAAAATCCCCCATCTGAGGGCTGGCTAAATCAGGGTATTCTCATCTTTCTACCTCCTTTAATCCTTACTCTGTAATTCCTTTTCTGGTCAGACATTTTTCTGTGACCAGTTAATGAATGCTGAAACTCTGTTTTGCAGGCAAAACCTACCTGAGGTTCCCACTCACCACCCCAACAGCATCTCTAAAGATTTATTGGCTGCTCAGGGTCTGTGGCACAGACAGCACCGGTGGCATTGCTGACTGTGGGGATTATATTTTGCCTTTCCACCCCAAATTCCTGGGGATGATCTCCTCTGTTCTCCCTGCCCCTCTGGGCTGAGCCTGATGGAACCTTTGATGTTTTCCCTCAGCTTTGGCACATGTGCTTTATTTGCTGTGTGTGTACAACCACACACCACCTCTCACCATCTTAGGGAAATAGAAATTACACCCATCCTCCTTCTTTGAGGATTTGTCTTAAAACCCAGGGACTCACTGCGTTTTTCCCCCTTCTTTTTAGTTAATTTGTAGCCAATCTAAAAAAAAGTAACTTTTGCAGAAGGATTGAACAGATTAATGGTGTGATCCCTGTGTAAAATGTGAACACGAATGGAGATCTTTTAATTCCTGCTTTCAGTGGCTATGTGACCTTTCAGTTTTATATCTTTCTCTCTCTTCTTACCATATTGCAGTCAGAGAGGAAGTTAAACCCAGGTTTGACAGGTAGAGTTTTTTATTTCCCTTGACAGCACACCTTTTGACCTCTATCTTCTTGCCAATGATTTTTTAAATCCTAAATGATTTTGGAATAATTGCTCCTCCTTTAGTGATTATTGCCCTTCACTGATAGTAAATCTGTGAAATCCCTGGGGGCTGGAGCACATTTTTGTATGCGTGTGCCACAAGCTGGCCTGGACAGGCATCGCTGCTCAGCTGCAGCTGCACTTCCAGAGCTGCCAGAGCCTTGCAGGAAAACTTCCCTGGATGGGGTAAAATACAGCCCTGGTGAGCAGGAGAGGGCTTGGTTGGAGAGGCTGCCCTGCTCTGCCCTTTTCCTTTGTCACAGGAAATTCTTTTTGGGGTTATTAGGACACAGGACTGAAATTGCCTTTACGTCCTGAATGTTGGGATTTGGGCTGAGGGAGGGCATGAGGTGGTGCAGGTCTGTCCCCTCTCACCCTCAGGGAGGTGTTGGAAGGAATTCTGTAAGAAAAAGGAATTACAGTTTCTTAAAGCCAGTGGTTGAGAATGATTAAATATCCTGGAGCAGCCTGGGGAGAACTGGTAATGGTGCTTGGCAGGGGATGGTGTTGCCAGGTTCTTGCAGCTCTCCATGCAGCAGTGGAATTATTCCTTATCCACATTTACATGCTTTATTTCCTAATTACTTAAATCTAACCCATCATTTTCTCCCCATTTCATGCTGAATTGCTGGTTTGGAAGAGCACTAAGGAAAGGTGAACTATTTACAGGAGAAGCTGTCCCAGATTTACATGTTTGTAGCTCAGTTTGGTTTATGAATCCTCTCAGAAAATTTAGGTATATCCTAAGGTTTCCTTTACAGGCAATGTAATACATGGGAGAAGATCCTGTTGCAATTAGATAATTCATAAAAATAGCTGTGGAGGTTTAGTATTTTTATTCTTTCTCAAGCAAAACAGAGCTGGGAAAGGGATGGAAATTCAGGCAGGAATGTCTGGAGCTGGAAGGAACCATGGTTGTGAAAGCCAGGAAGTTAAATTCATGAAGCAAAAGGCTGATTTAAAAGATTGAAATAAAATAGTTAAAGATGCAGCTAACTCTGTATTAGACAAAATTCAACTTTAATGCAAAAGGTGAAAAAATCTGATTGATAAACCACATTGCAAACTTTCAGATCTGCTCCCCCAGTTTTAGGTGCTGCCTCTGTTACCTGTAGAATAATTCAGAACACCTTGGGGAGGTGTAAAGCTGATTTTTTTGATCATTAATGGAAAATTGCTGTTTTGTGTATATACTGGGTTTTGTTGAAATTATAAAATGGCATTCTCCCAATCATTTTAGATTTGAAGAATAGAATAAATACAGTAATTTGTAATGCAGGATGATAAGCACTTGAAATTTTGGTGATATGATTGTCAACAGAAAGGACCCCTTGGTTGATACAATCTAATGTGATCTAATAAATATTTTTGACAGGGGCAGGAAGGTGCTCTGTGCACTCTTTTTGTCAAACACCAGACAAAGCTTAGCACAACCAGTTACTTTTTTGGTAAACCACTCACTTTTGTTTATTAATATTGGCATATACTTAAACTGATGGTAATACAAACGGTGCTAGGCCTGTACACATTGTGTCATTCTGTGCAAAAATGAATAAATTCCATTTTACAGTGATTTCCTGAATTTCTGTATCAACCTGAGAACAGGTTGGGATCAAGCTCTCGGTGATTACAAGCTTAAGCTTTTGACCAACCTGTAGAATACCAGATTTAAGAAGTTAAGCTTAATTTAAGCTGCTTGGAGCATAGCAGGAATGAATTGTTAGGAACAGAAGAAGCCTAACTTCATAAAACTCACCATTTTCTTTCAACTGTGTCCCTAATTCCTTTGATTTCTGTGATTGATTACAAATTGTACAGGTGTGTGCTGAGCCAGTACACTGCTGGAGGAGCTCTGGCATGAATTTCCCTCAGGGTAGGATGACTTTTAATCAATAACATGACAATATTATCGTGTTTAATTTGTCCAGTGGCAGCATTAGACCTCAAATCAAGCTGTTTGTTATGTCAGGGGAGGGTGACAAACGGCAGAAATGAACTTTTGCTGTATTTCACTGCCCTGACAGGCCATCATGATCGGGGATGACATCGTGAGTGATGTCGGGGGAGCGCAGCAGTGCGGGATGAGAGCGCTACAGGTGCGGACGGGCAAGTACAGGTCAGTGCTCACCCTGCACATCCAGAGCAGAGCCACCAGGCCAGGCTTTGTCCATGCCTTCTTCCCATCCTTTCCCCTTGCTGTCAGTGCAGGTTTGCATTTGTTGTCTGCCCAAGCACCTCCTTGTGCAGCACAGACTTGGGTGGATGGTGATATTTTCTTGTAGGAAAACACCGTGTGGAAGTAGCAGGAAGGGGAGGACAGAGTGGCTTTGATCTTTTGAAGAAATACTTTCTGCTAAATTCCTGCTGTATTTTTTCATCACAGCCCATATAACTGGTGTATTTCTTGGGGTTTGCTTATTTTTTTCCTGCTGCTGCATGAAGTGTTGTGCACTCGATACGAGACGTGTCTGAAACCCGTGGAAGGGTTGGGATTATAAAATGATACTGTTGACTCAGCCATCCCTGTGGGTCATTCATCTCTCACAGCTTTAGAAAGGGCTCCATATGTCTGCCCTTCCCTCCAGACACACATTCAGCACTGAGGTGTCTGAAACACAAGAGCTGCTTCCCCAGCTCTCTCCTTCCCAGAGTGCAGGGTCCTGTAGGGTCACTCATGGCTCCAAAAGCAAACCCCTCCTTGTGCAGCTGTCCCCATGGTCTGTGACAGCTCTCACTGAGCTGTCACAAGGCCAGCTGCTGAGGGGGACTCACTCAGAGTGCACCTCTAAACAGGACATGACCCAGTGCTGAGCAGGTTGGGTTTGAGGTCAGCTCAAGGTGACTCCAAATGCAGTGCAGAGATCTGTCCCTCCATTTGGCATTCTGATCCCAACACTCAAAATCTCATTTCAACCATCTCCCCTCACCCTGAAGCATGCCTCCTTGAAGTATGGTTCAACCACACCCTTTGCCATCTGATGTCATTTGTTTTTCTTCACTTTCAAATCCTAAGACTGTAAAAGAAGGATGCTCCTTTGGGGAGGGATACAGCACATGAAAATTGTGCTTGCCATAAACTATCTGAAAAGTTATTTTTCTTGTTTTCAAGTCAATCTGCTCCTCAGTTTTGCTTTTTAGTTTGTGTAAGGTGATAAAATAATACCCTGTGCCTTAATTCTTATGGCCCAGTAAGTGATGGTTTCTGAGGAGAAAAAATCAGGTACAAGTGTATTGTGTTTTCTGTAATTTTAAGATAGTACATCTGAAAATCAGATATGTATCTGAATAAAGCTTGGGAAATCCCAAAGATTAAAAAAGTAATTATATAGTTTGTGCTTTTGGGATTATTTGTCTGTGATCTTTATAGTCCCAGGAGCTGGACTTGATGATCCATGCAGGTCCCTTCCAACTCAGGACTTTCTATGGCTCTAATCCCATGAGGTTCCTAATGGAGAAAATAAGGATTCAGTGGTCGATTTTATTCTGATGTTAATGGGATCACTTTGCAAATCCACATTTTGTTGCCACACAGATGCAGGTGCCACCAAAGAAGGTATCTTTGCACACAAAGGTGAATTAGATCTTTGCTACTGACCAGATCTCTCCTGTCCCACGCTTTGCCCATCATAAAACATGCCCCAGGTGATGTTGCATCCACACTGTTCAGGCAGCTGGCACAAACTGTGTACACAAACACATAAATGTGTGTCATTATATGCTAGAGAGGCATTTTCTGGTGTCAAGTTTGAGTCATGAATTCACAGCTGAAAGGGAGTAGCTGGCTGTCCTAGATGAGGAACAAGGATTGTGTTTCCTGTTTCAGTGTGTGGTTGGTGCTTTCCCAACTCAGGCACTATTGCAGAGCAGTCAGATACAGATGAGTGTCTCTCTCAATTCCCTGTGTTGTGCCAGGCCTGCTGTCAGCAACTGGGAGTAAAATGAAGTAACTCCTGTTTGCCAGGAGAGGTCAGAGGTGTATCTATATTTTTAAGAATGACTTGTTTAGTATACTTAGAAAATCAAGGCACACAGTGAGGAGAGACAGAAAATAAACAAGCGATGTGCAGGATAAATTAAAAATAAATAAAATCTACTTATTTGGTGGTGAGGTTAGTTTAAAATCTGATATATAAGGTATACAAATGTCCTGTCTTTGCCTTTAGCCTTTGATGACACAGAGTTCTGTGCTGCAGCCGAGCACCTCTGGATGGCATCGTTGGCTCGTGCACATCACTGTGAGCCACAGCCTGGGGCTTCCCACCATGCTGGGCTGTCTGTCCAAGTCTTGTAAAGCACAGAGCTGTCAGGGTTTTACTGCTGGTGTGGTGGGATTGCCACAGGTTTCAGTAACAGCACCACTGGATAGTTTGGGTTGGGAGGGACCCTGTTGTCCCCCTCCTTCCTCACCCAGAGGATGTCCCCAGCTGGCATTGTCACCTCCAGTGCACAAGGGTGCTTGGGGCAGCTCCCCTGCTTTCAGGGCTCAATGCAGTTTACATGGACATTTTAGGAAAAGCTTCTTCCCCCAGAGGGTGCTGGGCACTGCCCAGGCTCCCCAGGGAATGGGCAATGCCTCAAGGCTCCCAAAGCTCCAGGAGGGTTTGGCCAGCGCTGCCAGGGACAGGGTGGGATTGTTGGGGTGTCTGTGCAGCACCAGGAGCTGGACTGATGATCCCTGTGGGACCTTTCAGCTCAGGATATTCTCTGATTCTACACTTCTGTGGTTTTTAAGGTCTGCTGCCCACCCAGTGCCCACTCAGGTTATGCAGGGATGTGCCCTGGGGTTGCCTCCTCCCCAGGCTCTCACCCTCCTGACCTCTGCAAAGTCTCTCCACTGTTGGCTGCTCCCAGCATGAGAATCAAAATGTGGATTAAACATTCAGTTTTGCACCACCTTGCATGGAGTCCTGCAACTTGGCTCTTTTGTCTTGCTTATCTTGGGTCTTTAAAGTCAATTAAAATCTATGCAGCCTATTTCCTTTAATATGACACACTTTGCCTGTTCCTCTTCAATCTCAAGTGTTGAACTCTTCCTCAGTAGCCAAAGCAGGCATAGATCAGTCCAAGAAATCCTATAAATCCTGTCTGCAACATGGAATAAAACTTCTGCTGGCACAAATCGGGGCAAAAGTTACAAAGGTGAGGGGATAAGATTGGTGTGTTGGGTGACCTGACACAGCTGTTGGCCACGTCTGGCCTTTCCTAGGTGTAAATTCCAGATGCAAAGGGTCAGTCTAGGCTGCAGGTTTCTCCTCTCTGTTTGTCCCATGTCCAGGACAGATCAGGCCATTGCTGCAGGCTCCTGAGGGCTGTGAGATTTGTCAGCATTGGGAAATGTGATGCCAGTTCCAGAATTTCTGTGCACACCTGGCCAACATCTTTCCCATCTGGGGAAGAACATGTTCTTGTCTCCCAGCTCAGGGTATGTGCTAATTCCACTTGCAGCTAATTGGCCTTGACATCAAACCAATGATTCCCACAATAGCTATTGATTCTGCAATGCTGTGTAATATCCTCATTCCTTTTTGTAGCCTGCAAGTTATAGCAGAGAAAAATGACTTTGAGGCTTTTCCAAGTGTCTCCCTGTACCTCTGGAAACAGCTTCCAGGTGCATCAGATCGTAGCTGGGTCTTGGCAGGGGATAAGAATTGTTTCCCCTCTTCTACTCATTATTTAGAGATTTTGATTTGTAAATAATGAATTTTCCATTGCTGGTGTGTGGCAGTAGCCAGGAATATTCATGGCAGTGCTGCCCACTGCCCCTGGCTGGCTTTGGAATGTGGCAGTGGGGATTCACCCCCTCCCAGTGCCCACCTGGGGTTTCCTTCCTTGGATTAGGGATTCATCTGGTGGCCATGGCTGATACTGACGTCAGAGTCAACATCCCTGAGCTGCCTCATTGCAGACATCAAGGATTCCCCAGGGATGGAGGTCCCTGAGAGCTGCCATCTCCTGCTGTTCTCCAGAACTGGGTCAGGTTACTTCATGTGTCCCTACTTTTTAATTATCTTCTGAGAATAATTGTCCTGACTTCCTTATTAAAGTGGCTTGTGATCTGTTCCTCTTGCATGATTAAAGAAAACACACAGAATTTGTAGTAAATTGGCTTGCCAGGAGAGAAATCAAAATGTGACCAAGGCAAAAGTTGGGACAGAGGAGTCTTTTAGGCTGACTAAGTATTGGGAAAAACAGGTTCTGTCATTAAATGAAGTTACAAAATTATTCTTAAAAAACATTCCACACGTGGATAAATTCACTGCTCTCACTGCGTAATTCAGTGAAACTCATGACAACTTCTGTGAAGAAATAGTCACCTCTTGCTGCTCTGCAGAGAAGGAGCATCCCTCCACCCTCCCTTCCCTGCTCCCTGTGTTACCAACCCAGCCAAGATGAACAATTTTATGAGTTCTTTCCCAACTCCTGGGTACCAGCAGTGTGTAATGAGAAGGAGCAGGCAGAGGCACTCCCTTTGTGCAGAAACACAACCAGAGGCATTCTTAGGGCCTCACATCCTGATAATTAAGCCTGTTTCAAGTATTAAATGGAAAGAGTTCCAACCCATATTTGCACTGTGAAACGTTGTATTATAATTCATGTTGGTTAATGTCTTAAGCAATGTTTATTAAAGCTGGTGTCAGTGAGTTGGTTGTGATAGCTGATTGCAGGCAGTGCCAAGGCATAGCCTTATCACCCTTTATTGCATATTCAAGTTATGGTTTGCTCTGTCTGTGAGAGGATCTTCACATGTCTTTATCAATTTCTTGACCACAGTTTGGTTACCATAATGTTTGAATCAGCTTTGTAGAGGAAGCTCAGAGTAAATCCTGCAGTGCCTTAGTGTGCACATCTGATCACAGCCTTCCACCTTCCCAGTATATTCCAGTGTCCAGTCACAGAAATTACTAACTCATGCATAAATTTAATTATCTTCAGTCTAAAAGAGAAGTGTGAGTTTGAGGGGGGTTTATTAACAGCTAATTTATTTATTGATAGCATAATAAACCTCGAGGGAGCAGTGTGTGCTCAGGACATAGCCATGCTGTGTGCTAATGTGCTGCTCTGAAAAAAATCAGCCTGAATATCAGAAAATAGATCAATCTGCAATGAGAGTAGGAGAAATAAAGGAGGAATGGATCAGGTGAGTGAGCAAAGGCAATATTACTCAGGACCTGACAGTTCTGCTCTCTGCCTGTCCCATGACAGACACTGCAGTCAGCTCTCAGGGAGGCAGTGTGCACTTTGCAAAGCAGGCTGGCACTGACCACATCAGCTGCAATTTTGCTTCCCCTCTTGCCTCACATCCTCCCAGCTCATGCAGCAGCAGAGACAGCTCAGGTTTCCATTTCTCCTCTTGTGAAGCTGATAAAGGGCTGGAAGAGGAGGAGCTGGTGCCACTTTCTGCTACCTGAAGCCAGAGGCAGCAGGACCTGGGGAGGCACGTGGCTCAGCTGGTCTTGATGTATGGGACTAGAGCACTTCCAGCCCTCTCTGACAGCATCCAAAGCTAATGGCCTTTCTTCTTTCATTCCCTTTTGCTCTGGTGCCTGGGTGTCTTGGCAGGACGTGCTCTTCCAGCCTGGGCTGGCAGCCACCCTCCCTGCACAGCTCCTGCCCTGCCTGAGCAGCACCAGAGCCCTTGGCAGCTGCTTCTCCAAAGTGTGTTCCTCTCCCTCCTTCCTGCAGATACACAGTTCCTGAGCTGAGCTGGTGCTGGTGCAGTTCAGGGAATTTTTCCAGGGCTTCCACAGGCTGTGTTCATCTGCACAGCACCAGCACCCGTGACCCGAGCAGCGCAGCCCAGGGGATGGTCCTCGCTTATTTTTATCCCTATTTTTATCCCTTTCCTCAGCACTTGCACAAGGCTGCAGTGAAACATTCCCCAGTGAAGGAGCCTTTCTCAACACTTGTCCCTTGAAGAACACCAAGCTGCATCAGCTTGTGCAGCCTTTGACAGCATTGATGAATTCCATACCAAAGGAAAACCGCTTTATTTCTGTGAAAATGCAGATGAGAGTGCTGAAATGTGCTGTAGAAAGGGCACAGCTGGGACAGCTGCACAATTTGGGTTTCACTAGAGACTTCCTTTTTTTAAAGCACAGGTTCCTCCTCTCTGCTTGTCTTTTTCCTGTAGCTAAATATCCTCCAGGCTCTTTGGTGCTGCATGGAGTCCTCTCACACTGCTCTGATTGATGATAAAACCAAGGCAGAGCGTTGTTTTCAAAGGCAGAGAGAAGCAAATAAGAGAGAGACAGGCCAAGTCAGCTGCTGATGTAACTCCCTTGAAGCAAATGGTTCAATATCTGAAGTTTGATCTGGCTTGGGCCCTTGCTTGTGCTGTAAACATGCTCAGGAGCAGCAGTGCCAGAACAGTGCCTTGTGCTGGCACCCTGCAAGCACAGAACACCTGAGCGTTCCTGTTTTAATGCTGCTCTGTGTGCCCATGGATGCTGGAGAGTCCCTGGAGTCTTAGCCAGTGACATTTAATTTTTCTTTCCTCTATGAGTGGGTTCAGCCAACAAACCCAGAGTGGCTGCCTTCCAGCCCTGGAAGTGTCCAGGGCCAGGTTGGACAGGGCTTGGAGCAACCTGGGATAGTGGAAGATGTCCCAGAAGGTGGAACTGGATGGGATTTAAGGTCCCTTCCAACCCAAACCAATCAATTCTGTGATTCCAGCAGCTGCAGAGGGGATGCAGACAGGTTTTGTTGGGGTGCAGGGGACAGGGGCTGCCAGCCTGCTCAGGAATGGGAACAGCCCCAAGACACAGGAACTGCTGCCCTCCAGCAGCCTCTGCTGGGCTGGCTTTCACCCCCTTTGGGAGGGTGATGGGACTCACAGAGTTAAAAACAAAGCACCCAGCCTTAGGTGTGCTTTAGCCTGGGATGTGTGAGTGCTGGTGTGCTGCAGCAGCAGCTCCAGTGCAGTGTGACAGAAGGGCTTGGAGTGCAGGGCAGCTCTGCACGTGCTCCTAGCTGGGTGCAGACAGCCTGCAGCTGGCCTGGGACGTGACTCACATTCACACTTTGCCCCAAAACCATCCCAATTGTCACTTGTCTGTGGTTTCCAGTGGCTGTCAGCAACGGTATGGTTCCACCTCAGCCCTGCTGAGATGAACTCATTCAGCACAGGGGGCTGGTGCTGGTGCTTGGGGTCTGCATCCTACTGGGCCTTTGAACTCCAGCCAAAAGCCTCCCTACAGAACAGGGGTGTGTGTCTGTGAGGAGCAGAGGAAGAGCCTGGCTGCTCTTTGGGTGGATCTGCAGCTCATCTCAAAGGCTTTTCCTTACTTCACTGCTTTATGTGCACAGCAACACATCGCTTGCTTAAATGGCCAAAGCACAACGCAGGCAGTGGCTGATCAGGTGTTGCAATTAGGGAAATTAGTGCAATGAGTCTGATGAGGAGCAGCTGGGGGGCTCAGCAGGGAGAAAAGGAAGCTCAGGGGGGTCTTTCTTGCTCTGTAACTGCTTGGAAGGAGGGTGCAGCCAGGTGAGTGTCAGTCTCTTCTCCCAGGTAACAACAGGACAAGAGGAACTGACCTCAAGCTCATTGATTGGGTATTGGGGAAAATTTCTTCACAAAAAGGTATGTCCAGCCCTGGCACAGCTGCCCAGGGCAGTGGTGGAGTCCCTGTCCCTGGAGGGATTTAAAAGCCATGAGGATGTGGCCCTTGGGGATGTGGGTCAGTGGCACTGAGAGGAATTTGGGGGGTCATGGTGGGGTGATGGAGCTGTCAGAGCCAGGTGGGTGGGTGGGAGCTCCCAGGCTGCAGCCACAGGGCCCATCTCCATCCCCACTCCCAGTGCAGACTGGGGGGGACACATTTCTCACTGGGAATTTCCAGAGGGCTCTGTGGGGCAGGACACAGCCAGCAGACTCGTGGAATAACAAGAACTGTCCAGCTCAGCTGTTGACTGCACAACAGAGTCCAGGCCTAAAAATAGGAGGCTGTCTGACCCCAAAGTGAAGGATTTTCACTTGAAACCCAGCCTGGCACCCACCCAGGGTGACATCATCCAGAGGGGAAGTTGGACAAGCTTCCAAACTCGTTGCTTTCCATGGAGAAGTGCTAAATGCATGTGTCAGCAGATAATCAAGCAGCACATTTGCTGTGGCCATGAATCAGGGGAGAGAGGGAATGGGGAAGGAAGGACCTGAAGGGGGAGGAACAGGATTGGAGTTGCACATTGGAAAGGAGTTTTGGGAGTGTTGTCTGTGTATAACTTGAGGATAGATGATAAAGTCCCATTCAGGTTGAATCTGTCCTATGAAGATGACTTTTTTTTTTTTCCTCTGAAGTGTGCTAAAAGTTACTGTGCTGCTCTCAAGATTCTGGCTGGGAACCCACCCAGTGGTATCTGGTGATATTGGCCACAGCTGTGCATGATTTGGATTTGCAAGTGCGTGGATACTGCTGGAGGTGGCCATGGAAGCATCTGAGATGGCCAGGTGCTGACTGACTCCCTTGCTTTTGGCTCTCTGATATTTGAAGCAGCTTTTCCCAGGCTAACCTTCAGGGACTTGATCCAAATCTGTGCTCATGTGGCATGGATGACCTTGCTGTTGTTGCTCTGTGCTCGAATACAGTTCCTCATGCTTCTGTGCTAAGCTGCTTTTTCTTCTGTAAAACTGACAGTGTGTATAAAATGTGGTGGCAGCTTTCCTCTGGAACTTGATGTCTTTTCCCTCTGGATGCTGCCAGGCAGCTCCTGTGCTCACCCTCTAACGAGGACACCTTTCCCTCAGTGCTGATGAGCACATGCTGAAATTTGTAGCTCTTTTCAGATGATGAAAGCTGAGTGTGATACGGGGAGTCTCCTCTGTCTGTTTTCCTTCTGCCTTTTAAATTCTCATTATGTATTTATAATGCTGTTATAGCAAGGATGCCTGGAGCACAACCATGGGCACCGTTTGGTCTCTGGGTCCCCAGTGAAGCTGAAAAAGCTGCTGTTGCTGTGTAAACACTGTGTCAAGAGCTGATTCCATGTGTGCTGCTGGGCATTTTTACCCAACTCTGATAATGAAAAGAGGGAAGGAGTTTTACCATGTCAACGTAGACATCTGATAAGAAACCAATTTATTGGGTAGAGACTGCAAATAGGTTTCAGACATGCCAGCCCTTCCTTCTTGGGGTTTTAGCACTTCTAGATCATCACAGCAGTGAAACTGGTTGTGTGCTGGGAAATGACGTGGCTGTGGTTGCAGAGGTGCTGCATTGGCACTGGCTGAGCCTGGAGCAGGCAGATGATAGCCCAGGCAGGGTCAGGAATTTACTTCCATGCCAGCATCAAATACATGGCCCAGACAGGAGCTTGACCAGTTTTCCCATGGTTTACCCTTTTTCTGCATGAAAGCTTGAAGCTGCCTGACCCAGGGATGAATCTCTGCTTGCAGCCAGACTGTGAAACCTTTTAGCTTTTGATCCCTGGCACTCTTTATGAGGTACAGCCCAACTGGAGCAGCTGGGTGAGTGGCAGGGGCCTAAACCTGAGCAGCTGGGCTAAATCTGGCACTCCAGGAGTGAATGGCAGTCCTGCTGCAGCTCCAGCACAGACCCTTCATTCCAGTGAGTGTTAGTGGAGCTGACAGACGTGAGAGTGAGCACACACTGGACGAGCCAGCTCTCGTTCTTGCAGATGGAGCACTTTTATTTTTCCTTGCTGGTTGAGATGTTCTAGCAAACACTCGACTTCCTTGTCATCCTTAAACTATGTGGAGAGGTGGGGAGTTGCCTTTTACCCAAGCAAATGGACTTCTGCTTTGAAAAGTCCCTTCCTGCAGTTTTTGGCATGACTGATCATTCTGTTCTCAACAGCTCCTGAGCTTTGTGATACAGTAGTTTTGTACAAAGCTGTATTTTATGTGCATGAGCTTTTAGAGTTCTTTGAAAACACATCCCTAGGTGTCTGTGCCGTGGTTTTAAGGGAGAGTTGGAGATAGGCCTTGCTTGGGAGGAGGGAGGGGGTTCTGGGATTGTGAGACAGTGGCCAGAGGCGCTGGCAGACACATGGTGCTGGCCAGCGCTGCTGCACGTAGCACAAGTTGTCAAATCACATTCAGATAAAAATACTGCATATTAAAAGACCATTACAGCATGAATTGAGCCATATTGTGCATTTACTCTGAGGAGCAGTGCTTGATGAAACACTTGCATCCCCTTCCCTTTGCTGAATCCTCATTTCCCCATTGCACACTTGCAGGGGGACTCGCAGAGCAACACCTTCCCCTCTCCAGTCATCTCTGTTTTTCTGCCGTGTCTTTCTGGTCGTTAAATACAAACATTAATGCATTTATTTCTGGAGCAGAGCTTTGTAATCCCTCCCTGTGCACACAGGGCCAAGAGGCACAGCTTAGAGCTGGCACTGGCCACAGGGCTGTGTGCTCACGTGCTCGGTTTGAAAGGACTCGAGCATTTTGTGCAAACATATGTTGGAAATGCCACTCGTGACCGCCTCAGGGGCATCGTGTGGGCTCAGCCCTGCTGCAGATGGACTCCCAGCTGGCCCTGGGCAGGCACTCAGAAAATCCCAGTGCCCTGAGGAAAGCCTGGGAATCACAGAGGAGCAGTGTGGCAGGGCAGAGGGAGAATCCGCTCCTCTGCGAGGCAGCACTGACCTTTGTCATGGCAAAAGCATCTCTGCCTCCCTCCATCAGTGCCCAGTCAGAGGGGCTGGGCTCCTCTGGGGGCTCCCAGAGGCTCTGCTGAGGTGGCTCTTCCCCATGTCCTGGCTCCTGGGAGAGGAGTGAGAGGACAGGTTTTGGCTGAGGATGTGGAGGCCGGCTCCTGTTCATACAAATTGGGTACAAAGACCTCAGAGGAAAGGGGGGGAAAAAACCCTGTGTGCATTTCAATCAGCCTAATTAAAGTGGCTTTTTGCAGGGGCTGGCAGGCCCAAAGTGATTTGTGCAATTAATGCCTTTTGTGTTTGTCTGGTGGGGTTTTTTCTTACCTCACTCATTTATGGGACCATTACCTATGTGTGATCTGTGGTTTTTAGGTTAGAAATAAGGGGCTGGATCTTCAAGTGCTCCAAAGAGTGGAGTAAATGGTGAGAGCTCTGCTGATTTACACCTGTGCTCCTCTGGATGCCTGAAAATAGCTTAGCAAGTGTAAAAGGGAAAAAAAAAAAAGGGTTTCTCCATCCATCTGGAACACATTGCATCCATCAGGGGAAGGAGAGGCATTTGTGAGAGTGAACGCTTCATTTATCAGTGCATGAGCTATTGAAAAGCCTGGATGTAGCTGGGATAATTATAACCCAGATTAGTCTTCTTGGAATGGAAAAGTAACGACAATCCTAATTTTAACCAAATCCTCTGAAATTTATTGCTTATTTGTTTAACACCCCAGACCCTTTCCTGCAGCAGGGGATCTGATAGATTTATGGAGGTGCAGTTTGGTAATCTGAATACTTGGGAGTTCATCTGCCTGGGCTGCTCTGGTTATTTTCACTGTCACCACTTGGAGGCCGTGGGAACTGGGGATGCACATGAGAGCACAGGGGAGGCACAGGCCAAACATCAGCTGGAGCCACTCAAAACATTCTCCTTCCCTGGGCTCTGCAGGTGAGGAGAACCTGGCCAGCTTCAGCTGTGGGTGGGAAGGGAACAAAGCTCCTTCCTTCCCCTCTTCAGGACCTGCCCATTTTTGTTTCCTGAATATTTGCATTTTTTTCCCCCCATCCCTGGAAATGTCCAAGGCCAGGCTGAATGGAGTTTGGAGCAACCTGGTCTAGTGGAAGGTGTCCCTGCTGGTGTCTGGGATTGGAACTGGATGGTTTTTTTAAGGTCCTTTCCAGTCTAAACCATTCCATGATTCTCTGTAAGGAGAGGCAAGATAATTCAGAAATTCCCCATGCAGGGAAGGTCAGAGTATCCAATATTTGGAGAGCTCACTGCAGTTCCCGTGTGCCAGGCCATGGGTATCACCTGTCCCTCACACAGTCTTATCAAAAATGAAAACCTCTGCTAGATGCAGGAATAGCAGCACAAGAAGGAAAATCCCTTTGGGACAAAAGAGGCTTTGTAAAGAGCAGAGGTTATCCAGAATCTGTGAAAAGGCAGGTAAAGGAGCAGAGCTCTGCACCTGGAAGCTTCATTTGCTACCATCATTTAATAATAGAGGAAAATGCCTGGGCTGGGTTTTTATAATTGTTTCTGGTCTTTTTTGTAATAAGTTCATAACTTTTAGGCCTGTCTGCATTTGTGCCTTTATGGGCTGTGCTGCCTTTTGGCTGAATATTTACTCTTTTCTTACCACGAAAGTCAGTGTCTTTCCAGTGCAGCAGGAGCTGAAACACAGAGTCTTGATTTCCTGTTCAAATCTAAGGCATTTGGGATTTTAGAGTTTTTGCAAGCACTCACAAACCCCAAACAACAAACCCTGAAAGATGAAAATGATTGTCCAAAGAAGAGTGAAGGAAAATTTCCTTTGTCTCCTTCTGAGTCAGGGGTTTAGTCCAAGGGGTTCAGTAGCACTTTAGGCCTTCATGCTTCAAGACACAAGCCAAACTCTCCCTGATAAAATTCAAAAGGCATTTTTCCTTCAGGGCACAAATTCTAATGTAAAATCTCCCACATTTTCCTAAACCACTGTCAGAAAGTGGCCCCTGTTGAAGGTGGAGTGCACAGTTAGCTCAGGCTGCCTGTCTCAGCTGGCGTGGAGGCTTTTTCCTGCTGCACCTTCCATGGGAGCACACAGAGGGGACCTTGTCACCAGGATTGCTGTGTTGTCACTGGGAAGGCCACCAGCTCAGGTGGGACAGATAATCAGGGACACAGGAAGGGTTGGGATGTGTCTGGGGGTGTATCAGGAGGCTTCAGGGTCCTTGTTGCCAAAGCAGTGTCTTCACAGTCCTGTGCTGCCAGCTCCTGTGCTGCCATCCCTCGATGCCTGATCACATTTCTGCAGGCATCCAAGTCCTGAAAAGTTTGGGTGAGCTGTTGGATGGTGTGGGGCTGGTGGTTTATGAGGGAACATCAGTGCTTTGTCACCTGGTGTTACTAAACAGTTGGCTTGAGTGAGACAAAGGAAGGAGTCTTTGCATGTGCTTGAGAAAATGGTGAGGAGCAGCAAAGAATGAACCTCCCTTTGTCCAGGGCAGAGCCAGTCCCCTCAGTGCCAGCTCTGCTGCACATTTAACTGTAGGCAGATTGCTGATCCTGGGAGCCAAGAGCAGCTCCAAGGGTTAGGAAATCAAAGCCACTTCCTGAGGTTTTTACATCTCACAGGTTTCCTGCTGCAACCTTGGTAGAAATGGTGCCAGCCAGGGATGTGGCAGTGGCTGTGGCTCGTGCTGCCAGCTGTGCAGCAGCTGTGGACCAGGGAGTGTTGCCATCTGTGTGTGGCAGCCTTGCCAGGCTGGAGAGATGAGCAGGTCTGGTCCCTCCCTGTCTGAAGCCAGTGGGAGCTTCTCCATCATTCCTGACGAGTTAGAAAACATCTTGCACCTCCCAAATCTTCCTGTTCTTTTTTTTTTACTTTTAAAACATCACACCCCACAGTCACAAGAGGCAGGGCTGTTGCTGAAGTCCTGACCTGGGATTGTTTTCAGATGCAAAATGCTGTGACAATATTCATGCTGTGTCTTGGGAGAGGATTTTCATGCTGTGTAAACATGAGGTGTCTTAGAAGTTGCTCTTGGGAGCTTTTGGGAAGTGCCTTACAGGAGATGTTAAATAGGATGGTTGAGGAGGGTGGGATGGAGTAACTCCTTTACCTTCCATCAGTGCCTTGGACCCTCTGTTCCAGCTGCAGTGAACATCATTTAGCTCCAAAGTGCTGCACCCTCCTCCCACACCCTTGTGTGGCCACTCCCAGGAGCTTTGTCTCTGCCAGAGCACAGCCTGTCACCAGGAGGGAAGGACAATCGAAAGGAAGCAGTGGAGTTTGCCATATAAACATTTAAACCTTACCCAGGCTGAGTAATAAATGCAGAGCCTTGTTCCATACAGGCTGCCTGGATGGGAAGGAGCCACTGGGTCTGATGGGAGTGGATGAACAGCTCTGCAGCTCCCACTTTCTGCAGCTCAGGTCCCTGGTGCTGTCCCAGTGACTGTCCCTGCCTGGCTGCAGGCTGCTCAGGGAGGGGATTTTGTGAGCAGCCCAAATCCTGGCTGTTGTGGGGTCTTGATGGGATTCTGTGTCCCAGCCCCAGCGTGGGCTGTTCCTGCTGGCTTCAGGGAGGGTCTGCAGAGGCACATCACCAGTGCCAGCAGCTCCAGCTGCCTCCTGACACTGCCTGCCTGCTCTTAGACTTCCTCTGCACACAATTCACAGAATTTCTGGGTTGGAAGAGACCTTCAAGATCATCCAGTCCAACCCATGCCCTAACACCTCAACTAAACCCTGGCACCCAGTGCCACATCCAGGCTTTTTTCAAACACAGCCAGGGATGATACCCTTCTCCTGGGAGCAGAAATCATCTCTGTGTGGCTCTGGGCAAACCAGGAAAATCAAACACTTCCCTCAGTGCCCTCTCTGATGCTGGCATTGTGCCTTTCTGCCCTGCTTCCCAGACCACCTCCTGCACAGGGTGGCATTGCTGAGGAGGGACCCCCTTGCTGATGGCTGAGCTGTTCCCTGTTGGATGGTGTGGGGACACCTCCCAGGCAGTGCTTCCCAGGAAAAGCCAGGTTCTTCTGAGAACCCCTCAGGGACAGGCTGTGTTCACCCTCCTGACTTCACCTGGGGAATGGGGAAGGTGCAGGGAGATGTTTGGGGGAAGAGCAAACCCAGCCAGTGCTGGTGGGGAGGAATCTGGGGCTGGAATTGGAGCTCTGGCCCTGCTCTGAGCCAAACCCACACACAGAGCCAGGTAGGTTTTATCCGAGAGAGCAGCACTCAAGGAAGAACAGACAGAAAAAGCTGTGGTGCTTGTCCCAGCTCACATGCAGCTATATTTTCCAAAGGGAGGATTCCACACTCCTGTAGGAGTGGCTGGAGACAAACCCCATCCCTCAGCCCCCTCACAGAGCATCTCGTCCTGGCAGCATAACAACCTCCCTCGTCCCAGGTGGCCATCCTCGGGAAAAAGGCTGATTGCCAAGTAAATCCAGGAGCTGCTGCCTTTATAGGAACCTCCTAGAGGATTGACAAGGCAGTAAAACAACAGTTTTTCTATAGCAATTGCTCTGTGGGGAATATGGTCAGAGCGCTGCGTTGCAAATGTACAGAACAGCCTGCCTGTAGAAATCCTTGAGAGTGTGATAGGATTTAATCAATCCCATTTGTTTGGATGGAGAGGCAGCCCAGATCTCCGTGGCAGATGCCCAGGAAATGCTGGAGGCAACAAAACCTGTTAAACAGGGCTATGTGTGGCCCTGTGAACAGAACATACTGAATTTGCCTTTTTTTTTAGACTCAGTCTACCCCTCCCCTTATTACACCTCAGGTGTGTCCAGTCTCCACTCATCCTGTGATTTTCCTCATTTTTTCCCATTCTCCATCTCCTTGCCTCAGACTCCTGTTTCCATTTATTTGTTTCTTTATTTATAAAATGTGCCTTGAGTCCCTCTTATGCTTCTCTCTGTGCTGGGAGGCCACAAGAGGCAGCTGGATGTGGTGTTGTGCAGCCCTGCTCACTGTGGGACACAGGATGAACGTGCTGGGGGTCCTGCTGGCTTCCCAGGGATGCTGTGCTCCGTGATGTCCCTTCAGGAGAACGTGACATGCTGCAGAATGAGCCCCCCACCAGCACTGGGCTGTGGAGGTGGGTTACACACAAATCCCAAATGCAATCCTAACGAGCCATGCAGTTTTAAAGGGCTTTTTTTCCCAGATAAGTGACTTTCTCAGGCTTGTTTTTCATTCCCTTTGAAAACTCTTGGTTCTGCTGCTTGTCCAAGCTGTGCACAAACAGCAAACAGTGATAAAGAACAACCTACTGGCATGGCAATGCAGGGGCCAGCTGGTTGGACTGTGTATTTGTTGGACTGGAGATACTGGCAGCATGGAATTATGAAGATCTGCTGTTAGTTTAGGCTTCTCCTCTATCTGGTTTGGCCAGCTGTCCTTTCAAATAACAGGGAAGTTTCATGTAGTTGCAGGAGAAAAGTTTCTTCTCGTGGTTTATCCGAATTTCCCGTTTGCTCACTGACCACACATTGTCTGCCACCACCTTTACTCCTTCCCCATGGCAGCCAATCCTTTCCTTCCCTTTGTCTGCTGCATCTTTTGTACAGCAGAATGAAAGAGGAGCTTTCCAAAGGCCCAGCAGTGTTGTAAAGCCACAGGAGGGCTCAGCACGGGGCTGATACTCCCTGGAGCTGCCAGGCTGATGGAGGAGCCAGGCCACGTGGCTGTCACTATGTTGTCAAGCTTGTTTTGGGAGATAGTGTGGGAGAAATGTCCTTTATCCTGAGATTGCTGGGTCTGCCATCCAAGGGGACATTCGTCAGCAATTTCCTATCTGCAAATCATAATTACTGGGACAGGGAGAAAAACAACCCTGGGCTAGTCTTGGTCTTACCTCCTGTGGTTCTTAAAGAAAAGGCACAACCTCCTGTAAATAATCACCCCAGGAAGGGAAATACGGCATTTAACACCTTTCTGAAATAGCTAGGACTCAAAAAGCACCCAAGTGTTGGCTCTTTGTCCTGCAGAGTGTCTGCATGAAGCAAAATCTGGTGATTTTGGGTCTGTTAGAGGGGAAGCAGCAGTGAGATAAGTGAGATAAGCAGAGATCTGAGCCTTGCTTTTCCTGTCATGAGCTGGTCTGGTGCACTGAAAGGCACATGGGGGAGGAGGAAGACTTAGGTGGTGCTGTGCAGTGACTTGATGAAGATTGGCCCATCCTCATGGGAATATCCCAGGGATTTCTGGCACACCATCCAAATCTTCTCCTGTCATTTACAGGCAGCAGCCCAGCCTTGTGTGGTTTCAGTCTGGTACCTGCACCTAGCTGGAAATGGAGGAAGCTCTTCCTCCTTTAAGGAGCTGCTGTGTCCCTCCTCTCCACTCCTAGGTGTGCCATTACCTCCTGCAGATCCAGCCTTACAGCATTCCTTGGGCTCTGCCTCCCTGCCAGTTTTCCCTGGACATCTGTGGGCTCGCAGGACCAGCACACCTGGTGTGGAAATCCTCTGCAGTCTTCTGCTGCTGGAAGTCCCACTGCACTCCTGGCTCCTGCAGAGCACCACTTTGGCCTGGCAGCCTTTCCAAGCCTGCATCCCACTTGCAGCATCCAGCTTCACCTGGGAACAAGCCCGAATTTTGTGTTCTCCAGCAGAGCAGCAGGTCCCAGGCCCTGGAGCCACCATTCCAGCAGATGGCATCAAAGACAGCTCGTTCCTCTGCTGGATCCAAGGGCTGTTTTCCCACAGTTCCACTCCCCACAGTCCCATTTCCCAACAACTCTGGAGCAGATATTCCTGTAAGAAAAGCAAGCTCCTTATGAAAAGCAACCTGTGCATTGCTTTTCTTTTGCCTCACTGTTAAGGGACGTGTCCCATGTCACACACCAGCGTGGTGCCCAGTTCTCCACCCAGCTGTAGGGACTGGGGGCTTTTTGCTCACCTCTGGCCATTCAGCCACAATCTCACCTGAAAAATGCATTGAAAAATTAATTATAGACCTTCAGGTGCAGGTTTTGATGTCTGAATTTAGTTTATTTTATATTCATACGTGTAATATTTGCATATGCAGTGCGCTGCACAGTAGGGAGATTAAATCTTCCTTTTTCTTTATTTATTTATAAACTGTGAAGAGACCTCATAGTTGCTGGAGGTCATTGATCTAGCAGACATGAAGAAATCCTTCTTCTTGACTCCAACCTGTAGGATTTCCCACGAGCAGCAGGTCTAGCACACTGCCAGACTTCAGCTGACGCATCACACTGGAAAATCCAATCACTGCCACATCACATCTATAAAACTTCATCACTGACGCGTCATTATTTCTGATCTCTCTGGGAGTATTCCAAAATCAGGCTCCCTACATTAGCAGAAGGAAGTCAGGAGTAGTGAGTGAGTGCAGGAGGAGGGAACATCAGTGTAGTTTTTACTTTTAAACTTAAGAAATGTAGTGATTGTGACATACCCTGCCCTTGGGAAGTGTGTTCCAGCTGCCTCCCAGTGCTTGCATTAGCCAGTAGACTTAGGAGGATTTTATGGATCTATTTTCAATTAAAAGGAAAGAGCTGGATTTCTTCCCACTGGGTTTGTCTTCTGCTCTATTTGTAAGTTCAAAAAGAAAAAAAAAACCAAAACCTTTCCTTCTTTGTCAAGCCATAGATACCACATATCCTTTGGGCTGTACTCTTCAGTTTTCACCTGCTCAAGGTGACTTTGGCTTCTTCAGGCTGGGCTGGGCAGGATTTGGGCTGTGGGGTGAGGTTTGAGGGAGGCAGAGCATGGCAGGCACACGGCAGTGTCCATGGCTGGAGGTCCTGCTGGAAAATCTGTGAAATTGCAGCGTGGTTGGTCTGTGCCAGGCAGATTTTGGATATATTCTGTGCTCAGAGCAAGCCCACTGGAAAAACCTTGTGTAGCAGAGAGATGTGACACAGATCTCTGCTGGAGCTCCAGGAGAAAAGCAAATCTACATAATGCATTTGTTTAATGGATTAGATCTGAAAACAGGATTAAGCCCTCCTGAGGGCTTTGGGGTGGTAAACAGAAGGCTCAGCTGGGCCAGTGGATGCTCCTGTGGCATGGTTCCATTGCAGTGCTGAGGGTGGTGTGGCACTGGTGGCACCTTTCAGTGGGTGCTGGTGCCTTGGTGCACCCTGAGGCTGCAAGGGGCTGTCAGGCTGGTGCCCACCAGGGCCAGCTGGGAGCCTCCAGGTGTGCCCTGGCCTCCAGCTCAGGTGGGAACAGCATCCTCCAGGGTGAGCAGTCCATCAGTGCTGCTCCTAAGACATCCCCTCTGCAGAGTGCTGAGGCAGGGAATCGTTGCAGATTTAGCACGTGGCTTTTCAGGCACAAACTTAGCCCAGAATGCTGGCAAATTTTCCAACACCAGCAGCTAAATCCCTTTCACAGGGTGAAGCTGGACTGTGTATTCCAGGTAGGGTGTACCACTGTGCTGCCCAGTGCCAGGGAAAAGATTTCTTCCCAGGAAAATGATGAAAGGTGGCAGTCACTTTGTTATTGATTATCCTGTGCCCTGGGAATGAGTGAGCAGAGCCTGAGGAACAGGTGTTGTGGGGAGAAGGGGATTAAGGGAATGAAGCTGAAAGAAAACCAGCTGATGCTCTGCAGGAAGGGATCACAGTGCCTGGGGCCATTCAGGTGTTTTCCTGGTTACAAGGGCTGGAAAGCTGGGAAGAGTGAAAGGGGAGGTAGGAGGGGCCTCTCCAGGTGACACTTAGAGATTTATCAGGGACCTGAAGTCTGCAAAAAATACAGTATTAGTAATTTTGCTGGGAAGGGACAGGTGGGTGTGCTCTCAGAATGCTGCTGTGCAGTGGCAAACCCTCTGTCCCAACATATTCCTCCTCATTTGTACTTTCAGGAAGGTTTACACAATAAAACACCTCTCTCAGCAGTACCTGGGGACTTCAGGGATCAGTCCACAGCCCTTGGCTCTCACATGCACTCCCAGGAGACAGGGAGAGTTTAGCTTTGCCTGCACTGAGAAATGAAGGAATAAATAATTAATTCTTCCTGCCCTATGCAATTCACCATTTATAGTCCTGCAACAAAATCCTGCATTCTGGTTTTCAGAGAGCTGGGCACAGGGAGAGGGGGATCCTTTCCATCCCTGTGGTGGGGAGCCTTGTCCCAAGCATGGGGCAAAGTCTGATGGGAGAAGATAAAAAGCAGCCTGTACTCTACAAAAACCACGTGGAAGTTGTCCAACAGCAGCTCCAATTTGACTTTTCCTTGCCCATTTTCCACATTGTTCCCACATCCATCCATCCATCCATCCATATATATACACACACACACACATATATATATATATATATATAAAGTTAAGGAGAAATTTGGCCCATTGGTTTTGGGGAAGTCTGGAAGATTCATCTCCTTGTTTCAGCAAAGGCAGCACATTTCCTGGCTGGAATGCTGGGCATTGAGAAGATGCTGTTTTCGGCCTGATTTGAGCAATCTCCTTTACATTGCAGATTTTGCAGAGATTTATAAGAAGGTTTCCTCTGTAGCTGTGCCAGGGAGGGGCAGGTGATGACTCAGAGCCAGCTGGTTGATGATGGGGTGTCAGGAGCACAAGGACACGTGAGGACACAGCCCAGGCACAGAGAAGGCCAGAACAAGCTGTCAGCAGATGTGGGGGAGCTGACCTGGCCCTGCAGCTCCAATTTCCACCAAAACAGCACCATGAAACTGGCCAGGGCTGACTGTGCCATCCTGGCCTGGGCCAGCCCAGCTGAGCTGCTTGGGGAATGATGGGTGGCACTGTGGGGTTTGGGGTTTTGGGGCCAGCTGCTGCCTCTAAGCAGCCTCTACAAACTGAGTTTAGCTGGTCATGAGTTAGGGACACAAAATACGGAGCTTGAGATGATTCTTCATCTCTCCCCTCATCACCTGCTGTGAAGGACAGGCACACAGTTAAAAGTTTTCTGTAAATGCTAATTAAAATGGACTTAGCTAATGACTGATTGGTCTTTTGATTGCATTAAGATTCTAAGTGTAATGAACTTAACTGAAGTATGGATTACAATCTTGTTCTAATTAAAACAAAAACGTGTAACACATATTAGCACATATCAGAAAGAGTTTTAATTGCTGTTTGGGATCAAACTGTTGAAAATATTAATGTGTTGTCTAAAGCCTGCAGCACTTAATTAAATTCTTCATCCAAGTGGAATTCAGGTTACTTCAAAGGATGCATCCATTCACCATTTTCTTGTGCTCTCAGAAGCAGAGGGAATATAGATCTGGATTGTTCCTTCCATGCTGCCCCTCCTTTGCCCTCCAGCTCTGGATCCTGACTTCTCAGTCCCCTCCAACCCTGTGGCCTGTGGGAGAGAGGGGAATTTGTAATTCTGAACCTTTTGCATATCTAATTGTTGATCAAGAGGTACCATTTTCTGCCTTGTTTTGGGCACAGAGAGTAGGGCCAGGAGGTTGTTGTTACCTTGCAAAGATGGACAGAGATTAAACAACACACTTTGCTGCCAGCAGCCACAGGGAGAAGGTGTTCAGTGTTGGTACAGCACAGTGGCCAGGGAAAGCTGTGGTCAGAGAAGTGGAGCAGAGCTCAAGTTGAAATGTCAGAATGCAGAGGGTCAGGAAGGGCTCGCAGCTCTGCCTCTCACCTCTGCAGCTCTAGAGGAACTGACCTACTTTAATCCAAATTTTTAGTGCCAGATGAGGAAGGGATTACAAATGGAGTGTTCTCCCTGGAAAGCACTGGACTTAATTTCTTCCACTCTTTTGGCAGCACCTGTTTCTGCACTTCTTTAGGACAAAACACAGCCCTTTCTTTTTCTCTGATGCTGCTTGGGGCAGGAGAAAGCCTTTTGCTGTAGGTGGTGTCTCCACCCAGCTCCTACCACAAGTGGCATGTTTGCAAAGTCAAAAAGTCACTGCTTCTGAGGCTTCTGCAACCACCAAAAAAAAAGTATTTTTGAATATCTGCAATCCCTTTTCTCCCAGCTGTGACCTGCAGCTGTCTGCAGTAACCCTTCCAGTTTCTAACCCACCTGGAGGTCCTTGGGAGGGCACAGGGGAAATGCAGACTCACCTCTGAAGGGGAGCAGGATCCCAAAACTACCAGTGAAACATGGGCAGTTCAGGCACTGACAAACTGGTGCATCATTTCTATGAATTTGGTGTCAGGGCTTGATTTTTGAGGAACAGCCCAGCAGATGTCAATGTTCCAGGTGCCCCCAGCATGTACAGGTCAGAAGCTGGTGGGAGTGATCTGCTCTCCAACCTGGCTTTCCCCCAAAAGACAAATCTGTGGGGAGAGCTGGGAATACCTTGTGCTCTCCTGGCCATGAGGAGCAGGGAAGAGGCTCTGTAAGAGCAGCAGTTGCTCAAGGGCAGGGCTGGGGAGGAGGAAAATGTGTGAGCTCAGGAAGAGCGTGTGGTTATGAGTCAGGGTGTCATCAAGCAGTTTGTCAGGTGACACTTAGACCAGACCTAAAGGCTTCCTGGAGTCAGAACATCTCATCTGGGTCACACTTGAAACAAACCAAGCTCAGCACAGCCACGCAGCAGCACCTCACACCAGCTCAGGACTGAGGTGTGGCACTTCTTGGAACAAGTCTGACAGTGCAAACCCTTCTGGTCATGGTGCACAGCACCTCCAGTGACACATCTGTAACTGGGACCACACAGCTTCCCCCAGACTGTGACACAGCAGCATAGCACTGTTTTTATGGCTACTCTGGTCATGTCTCTCTGCCCAAATCAGTGCCTGAATGGTCTGGGATCATCTCAAACCCCCTGACACTACTCTACAGCTGCTGAACCCTGCCATGGCAGTGGCACAACATCTGTGAGTTCTGCAGTTCCAGGATAATCTCATTTTAGAGAGCCCTAACTGGCCATGTTAACCCAGTCAGTAGCTGGTGTTTACTCAGTTTATCAAGTCCTTGACTGTGCAGGCCTGGGTGTGCCCTGCATTGGTAGAGGGACGGGGTTTTACACCAGAATTTGGAGGTTGATTTAGCAGTCCTGCTTGCCTGATGTCCAAGTCTGTGGTGTGAGTTTTCCAGCAAGGCAGAGAGGGTTTGAGCCCAGTGAGGGCTAAATTGCAGCCATCACCTCTGCAAAGAGAAGTACCCAGCCCACTGGGCAGGGAGGAGGAGTAGCACTGAGTGAGTAAGCCTAATTATGTGCCAAAGAGGTTTCCAGGAGCTGGAGGGACAGGAGATGCTGTGAGGTGAACTCAGAGCATGAGATAATGTCACTCCTGTGGCAGCACAGAGAGGAGAGAGCCTGCAGCCAGGAGAGGCCATGTCCAAAATCCTCAACACCCTGAAATAAAGTTAAGGAGAAGAACAGGACAGGCTGCCCAGGGCAGTGGTGGGGTCACAATCCCTGGAGGGATTTAAAAGATGTTCAGGTGGGGCTGGACTATTTGAGGTCTTTTTCAACCTAAAAATGTCTCTGTGATTCTGAGGTGATTCAGTCTAATTCAGGATGAAGACAGGGCTTTGGGACATTGAGAAGCCTCAAATCCATGTGGGTCTGTGTCTGTGTGTGTGCAAATATGGCCATATAACCCTGGGGAGAACTGGGGAAGTCAGCAGGCACCTGAGAGCTGCACCTGAACAGCCTGAATGCGATTTACTGAGAAAACTCCAGCTCTGGGTTCCTCCAAAAGCCACAGATTTTGCTCCTGAGGTTTCTGTGCTATTAATCTCGTTAGTGACAGGATTTACATGTTGAGATGAGGAGAGGTAAATCAGGGTTAAAAAAAAGATACCACAGATGCTACTTCATGAGCCCCAGCTAATTTTCATGCAATTCTGGTTTCAGATAAAGAGCCTTCCCTGGGTTTTTGTAGGAGAACAGCAATGCAGGCTATTCAAAGGGTGATAATACATGGCTCTTGTGGCTAAAGCCTCCTGCTTTCTGAACACACATCCTCGAGGAGCACAGCAGGGAGCAGGGATATGCCTTCAACTACACTGCTGCCAGACTCAGTCTCTTCCAATCTCTTGCTCCGCTCCAGCTTCAGGGCAGACAATGGGAGAAAAATTATTTTGAGTGAAGCCCTTGCTCACTAATTGCAATTTGTGCTGAGAATCAAGCAGGAGCAGCCAAATTTATTTGGTGTTTTGGCTGTTTCAGGGAGTAGTGGTGAACACTGAACCCTGCACAGATTCAGGAAGGGGCAAGATTGAGGCTTTGTTAAAGCAGAATAAACGCATTAGAGTTCCACTGAAAACAGAGGAGCTGAGTAACATCTTCAAGTGTTTAACAGAACTGCAGCCAACCACAGATCCATAAACTAGATATTATAAAAAAGGAAAAGAAAAACAAAACAAAGGAAATCCACTTTAGCTGAGATAAACTGAACCTGGACACATGTGCAGACCCAAAAGAGCAAGAGGCACCTCACAAGGCTAAATGAGCTCCTCGTTCCCAAGAGTGTCAAGTGTGATCATCTGCAAAACAGGAATGCAAGCCAATGTTTCTTTTAGTAAAAGGGTGAAATGAAATGTTAGTTCTGAAAAGTTTACATAAAGTTAAGTGAGCAGGATAATCCCAGCCTCTTACAACAAACCTCTCACGCTTGACAGTGAACGCAAGAACTCTCTCCTCATGTGTCCTGTATTGTGTCCCTAACTCATGACCAGCTAAATTCCCTTTGTAGGGAAAAAGGAAAAAGACAAGACAGCAGCTGGTCCCAAAACCCCAAACCCCACGGTGCCACCCATCCTCTCCCCAAGCAGCTGGCTCAGTTGGATGGAGCTGTACAGGCATTGTGGTGGGCTGGACCAGCTTGGATCTCTCAGTGCTGTTTTGGTGGGAAGTGGAGCTGTAGGGCCAGTCCAGCTCCCCCACATCTGCTGACTGGTTATTCTGGCCTTCTGCTGTGCCTGGGCTCTTGTGGCATCCTTTGTCCCCATTATCACCCCAGTCCAGGTGGGATTTCCCTGCCCTGTGTGCAGTATCCTGACATAGCTGCAGGGACAGCCGTGGGGAAGCCGGAGCAGTGGCCCCTGTCCTCCCTCACAGGATGGTTTGGGTTGGAAGGGACCTTACAGATCATCGAATTCCACACCTTCCATAGCCCAGGCTGTGTCAGGGGACACGCTCAGGGCTGTTGGGAGGGCAGGTCCAGGCACCCACAGGCCGTGGAAGCTGAGGAAGGCAGGGCTGGCTGCTGGCCGAGCCGTGGCAGCAAGCTGTGCCTTTCTGCACTGGCAGCCCTGAGATCTTCTCCAAAATTGCTTGTCTGCAGATAATGATGAATAGTCCCTTTATGCACAGTAACTGAGAAGTGCTGGTGTCGCCTCCCTGAGAAAAATCAGCAGCCCTCCTCGAAGGGATGGAATTATGCTCCTTTGGCCATACACAGGCCGCATAATTCGCTGTAATTTTATTATCTCTGTGCACTCAGAACTACACCACATGGCTCTTCTGTAAGTGGTGAAGGTAAGAGGCTACACCAGCATGAATTTTCTTTAATAAGATTATAGCATGATAATAGGCTTTGAGAATAATTCAGCTTCTAATGATTTTGTTCTTCCTTGCTTCCACATGATCAAGGGCAATATGCATTAAAATTGTGGAGGCTTTCTTAATTATGGACTAGTAAGTATATATTTTATCTATCAGCTGTAATATTCAAAGGAATTTTTTTTTTTTTTGTGGGAAAAACTTATTTGGTGTTGCCATTTTCAAGGCTCTCTGTGTAAGCATGTGCAGACCTATGACAAATTTCTGCAATATAGTGGTGGTGTTTTTGTGGGAAAAATCCAAGTGTTGAAACACAATGCAGCCAACCAAGCTGTCTGGAAGGGGATCAACCTTGTAATACTTTAATCTGATTTAAAAAAAAAAAAAAAAGAAGAAGTAGTAGTAAAAATTATAAATTATTTCTTCATGCAGATGAGTTGCCTAACATCAGGCATTCAAATTAGGAAACGTTGGCTCGACTCCCCCAGGGCCTCAGTTTCCCTTTCAGTAAAATAAATGCAAGAGTCGTTGGCACTTTCAGACCTGCCTGGGTGGGTTATCCCAGCTGGTTTGTGTTGCACCCTGGGAGCACCGACAGATTTGGTTCCCTGATGTTTGTAAAACTCTCTGAGACTTTCAAGAAACACTGCAAAGCCTTATTTTAACATTCCCAGAGGCAGCTCTGGGTAACGGCTGTCGCCCGGATTATTCCCAGTCCTTGGAGAGCACGATTTTATCCACCACCCTGAAAGCTTCCAGCCCTCCACAGTGCAGCTGGCTTGACCTTCAGTGCTATCTGAACCTGCTCTGCCATGTGCCAGCCTCCCTCCAATCTCTGCTCCTCTGGATGAAATATGGCTCAACGTGGCCCGTTCTGAACAATAGCTCCTCAGTTAAATTCATATCAACATCGCTCCTGACACAAGTGGGGAGGGTGGAGGCCCGGAGCCACACATCTATTAATCAGGGCTGGGTGTCACTTTGCAATTCAGAGATGGTTTGTGCGGAAGGAAGCCGAGCTCTGCAATGAAAGAGTTCTGAGGTTTGCTCTGAAAAGGCTTGTCACCACTGGTGACGTGCTTCCCCACTCCAAGGCTGGGTCTTTGTGGCTTGCACAGAGTACCAAGAGGGCAGAATTCACACCAGCTGGTGAATCATGGTGAAATTCGTCCCTTCTTCAAGGACCTCCCTGGGTCCACCTGGGGAAGGAGGGAGACAGGTGTCCCTGCATCTCCCAAAGCTTTGGGGTTCCATAAAGAATGAGGATTTGCAGCAGATGGGGCTTGCACTGGAGTTGTTTGATCTAAGGCTGCTCACCACTTGGGCACGGTGGTTTTCACCTGGCCATTGGAGTTTTCACCTGGGAATAGCAGCAGGAAACTTAATCCAGGTGGGATTTCAGGTTCAAGGTTGGAGGGAGAGCACCAGCCTTTCAAGCACTGCCTTGCTCTGCTGGCTGGAAGAAAGGTTGTGTAACCCAGCCCTGTGAAACTCATCAGCTCCTGAGCTCTGCCTGCACTGGGTCTCTCCCTCCTTTGCCAGCAAAGGGGAAACAACAGAATTTTTCCAGCTAGATGAGGCAGTGGAGTTGGGAAATGGGAAGGGATCAGGTGAGTTTTCCTCTGCTGTGGCAAAGGCCTTTCCCCACTGCTGTTAACCAGGAGGATTAAAGAGTGAGTTCTTCAGACACTCCTCAGCTGTCGACCCTGAGCTGAACCCTTGGGTCAGGAGCTGACTTTTCATTTGGGACTGACAGACTTGCAAGCTAAATCAGAGCCCAGATGGCTTAGAAAAGCCCAGAGAGCTCCAACCTGAGAGCAGCTCTTGCCACGCACGTTCCCATGCTCTTTCAACAGGCCGGGGCTGCTGTGCCAAGTGTGATTTCAGAGGAAGCTTGGAAAGAAAGTCCAGCCCCGTCTGTCGTCCTTTTTTTTCAGAGAACTTCTGGTGCCTTTGCCATGTGCAGAATAGCTGAGAGAAAGGGCTTTTACAAAGCTCAGAGCTGGGCTTCTGTGTGTCCTGCTTCCCTTCTTCCTAAGATGTGTTCTCTTCCTCCATGAGTCACCCCGTGGATGAGAACTAGAGACTTTTTAGGGAAAAGGAGACAAAATAGAAGCTGGCTCTTCAGAGTGGCTGTGCCGTGGCCGTTTGTTGGTGGCTCTGGAAGCATCTGTCATCTTTAGCCCTGGAGTTGAGTCCCAGGGCTGAATGGCTGTGGCGTGTTTGTATGCGTGGCCGCACGCGGGGCCGGTGGCCGCCTGCCACCCCTCGCCCAAGGTGGCTGTGCTTCACAGGAGAAGCAGTTTGCACGTACACAAATATTCAGTGCCTGTGGGTGAGCTGCAGCCTGCACCAGTCAGGCTGGTAAAATATTTCCTGGGGTTTGCTGCGAGGGCTGGGCACTCCAGGGGTTTGCTTTGTTAGCGCCCGAGGAGTCAAACCTGTCCTGCCGTGGGGACACCTGTGTCCGGCCACGTCCCAGGGAGGTGTCTCTGCTCTGACATTGCTCTGGAAGGGGCTTTGGGGATCTGGTGGCTGCTCTCTGCTCCTCCACGATGTTTTAGGACTCTAAACACTTCAAAAGTGGATTTGCAGGTGTCCATCCAGCCTTGTCTCAACATCCAGTGTGCCAGGCAAGCACACCTTGGCTCTGAACAAGCACCCTCACCGCTGCTTTGTGGAGCTGTGAGCTGGAAAACTTCTAATTAAAGCCAGATTATTGGTCTTGGCCCGTCTTGTTAGTGTTTTGATTTGGGGTTTTCTTTTTTAAGTCCCTTTAAGATGTCTGGATAGATGATATCAAGGTTAATTTGTTTGTGATGGAAGAAATGTTTTCACATGGTGGCTAAATGTTGTTGGAAAAGAGCAGAATTAATAGCTGCTCACTTAATCCTGATTAAACTGGCAGCTGGGAGATATTGATCAGTGTGTTCACAGCAAACTATCCCTCTCTAATGCTTGGGGTAAACAAGCCTGGGACTGTGGTTACCTTAACCCTTCCCACATTGGCAGCCTCATGCACTGGGCAGGACCTGAACCTGTGCATCCTCCTGCTCCCCAGCAGAAGGGCTTTTTCTGGGGTTAATTCCCTGGGGTATAGCCAGGCTGGCTTTGCCCCAAAATCTCCTGGGGTTGCAAAGCAGTCACCCAGGTCTGGGTGTTCCTGGGGGACCCTCTCTGCCAGGGACCCTCTGTGGCCCCCACTCCTGGCCACCGCCACACCCATCACATGGGGTGCTTGCAGCAGATCAGTGTTTCACAGAATCCAAAAAAGCTGCTAAGGGGGTTAGCAGCAACTGATTTTGGGAGTTTAAATAAAAACCAGGGCTTGGCCAGGGCAGACACCAGCTTGGACCTGACCCCAGCTTTGCTGACGTTCCCAAATCCTGCCGCTCCCATCGCTGTGGGTCATTTCTGACACACAATTTCTGGGGACAGATGGCAGGATAAACCCTTGTCACCTCTCAGCCCACCTGTTTGATCGTGCTCTCACCCCCAAAGTCATAACCAGAAGCAATTCTGAGGCTGCCAAGAGAAGGAAAAAGGCTCAACAGCCCCAGCATTCCTGCTCAGGCTTTATGACTCTCAGCAAACACATGTTCCACATTGGAGTCCGTGCATTCTTAATGCAGCCACTGCCAGGCTGGCTCCAAACAACACAAAGTGCTCTGGTTTGGGTCTGTCTTCGCTATTCACAAGGTCACTGCATTTTTGCACCTCTGGCTGCTGCACTGTGGTTGACTTCTTGTTAGCACAGACCAGGTTTGGAAATGCCTAGAACTGTCTTCAGCCTCCCAGGGAACAAGTGGGACTGCTGGAGTGGATGGAGAGTAACATGACAAGGAGCAGCTTTCCAGAGGGCACTCAGAAATGTGCTTTTCTCAGGGAGAAAAGTACTGCAGGAGCTCAGTTCTATCCTTGCTAGAAATTCCATTTAGGAGAACACAATTGCTGTTGGAGGTACCATAACTGTAACCAGTACTGGACCTGGCCCAGAATTAATTCATTGTGGTACATCTTGGTACTAATCCTCTACTCAGTACTTCTGGCAAAGATCAGTGTTTCTTTTGTGAATGTTGGATAAACTATTTTTCCATGGGGTGAGTAGGAGATGAGGAAGGGAATTGACCTCCCTGATACCTTGGGCAGCATTGCTCCCAGAAACCATCAGCTGGCTCTTCCCACCTTTGCTCTGCTTCTCCATCCTGGTGCTCTGCTTACCTCACACTTGATGTGATGAAGGTTCCCCACCCTCCCTGGTGTCCAAAGGAAAGTATTTCCCCAGACGTCCCTCCTCACGTGGCACGTGGCAGTCTTGCAGGAACGTGCATTGTATGCTGTGGGGACAGGCACTGTTACAATCCCTGCCTCTGGGCAAGCAGGCTCAGGCTTCCTGTTCTCTTTTTACCCTTGTTCCACCCAATGTTTGGTGCATCCACACAGTAGGTGACTTCCAGCCCACTCCTGTGCCTGTGGGCTCCAGCCTGGATGATGGATTGGCCTTTACCAAGCATTCTCTTGCTGACCACAGGGCCAGCTCATCCTCCTTGCATCCAAGTTTATGAGGTACAAAGCCATGGCAGATGAAACCCATCTGCTGCAGGTGAGTGGAGTTAAGCTGTTTTACAGCTGAGGGAGCAGGCATAAATCAAAATGGGGAAATTGATGGAGTTCTGGCTTTATTGCAGGGGCTGTTAGTCTTTTTCACACAGGCAGGAGCATTGCTGCTCCAAGCTTGTAGTTCAGTTGTACCTTCAGGCTTCAGTGCCCTTCCTGCTCTCCCTGGGGTCGATGGCATCACTCAGCTCTCCTTTGGGCACAGGCTTAACTCTCAGAAACCACTGTGTTGGCAGAGGCTCATCCTGCCACTCCCCAGGGGACTTGACTCCTGCAAGTGATCCTTCAGCATATTTGCATTTGGATTTTCTTCATTCCAGCCTGGGCATGTACGGGTTCTCTCTGCTGGCTGCTCAGCCATGGGGCCTGCTCAGGACTGACCGCAGCATTTTTGTGCTTTGTGGGATTTTTTTCCAGTCCCAGGGAGGTGCTGGGTGAGCAGTGACAGTGTGTGAGGGCATCCAGAGGGATTTCACGCCTCGTGCTCATCGGAACCGCTGAGCCATCAGCAAGGGGCTGCGTTTTTTCCTCAGCTCCTGCCAAACCTTGGTCCTTTCTTCCATCCTCCATATGCTGCCTTGTTGGCCTGAACAGCCCTCTCTTCGTCTAAGTCAGCCTGGGGAGAACCAGTTAGTAAAACATCCTTAATTAACCTTGCTGGGTTCAGCCTAAAAGCAGGCCAGACCTATTGAGGTGCTGCTGCGCTTGTGTCAGCAGCTGTTCTCATTTGTAAGAGAGAAGGCACAGGTGGTGTTTGTTCCTCAGAAGCTGGGATTTGATGTGCCTCCCAATGCTGCTGGAACAGGCTATCTCCCATATCCCCATCCCTTTTCTCTCCTTTGATTTGCAAGAGCCTTGCAGTGGCTCGTTGTGTCTCCTTGGCTCAGTTAAAAGCTGAACCAGCTGAAGCTGCAGCACTGGAGGCAAAATTGTTTTCCTATTCAGAAGCAAGAAGGGTGAGAATTTGGGGTCATTCCTCAACAGCCTATTTCCCTTGAGTAGGACAAGAGACTCTGCTCTTGGGTTACTTACTCCAAGCAGCTTCCCTGTGGGAAATCTGGTCCTTTTCCCCTCTTCTGGAACAGAAACAGGGATGGGAGATAGAAGGGTTTGGCCAAGTGGATTGTGATTTGGACAAATAAATGAATTTATGGGTCTGTGGGCAGATAGGTGGTTATTTTAACATCTGAGGCAAAGAGAAATGCTCCTTTCTTTTATTATTATACCTGGAGACATGGAGCAGAAGCATTGTTTAAGCTAGGAGACTTCAAGGTAGGTGTTGATTCGAGCTTCTGTTTGGAAAAATCTGGTGGAGCCACAGGGTGGATTAATTCACAACAAATGAAACCTCAGACAGTGGAAGGTGGTGAGTGAATTATCCATCAGGTAGGACAAGGCTTTTGAGGGAAATGAAGAGGCTGCTGCTGTGATTGCTGAAGTCAGTGCATTTTTTCTGTCTGTTTGACTCCCCTCCACTCTGCCTGGAGCGACGTGTGTTTCATGGCCCTGCAGAGAGAGCAGCTCGTCTTTCGTGTTCACGGCGCTCGCGTTTCCCCCTTCCTCGTCTCACAGCTCAGTCTCACTGATATTATGACAGAAACGTGTTCAGTGCACAGAACTATTAAAAATGTAGCTCATATGGTGCTGATGGGAGGCTGACATCTCCTGAATAATTTATTTTAACTGGAAAGATTTGTAACACTTAAGCGTTAGCGGGACTCTTCGTTTTAACTCTTCCTGCGGCGGATGCTTGTTGCAATTCTCTTGTTTGGGCAAGAAGTGGCTCAGCCTGCTTGAGGCCAAAGCCACCTCCCTCAGGGACAGTCAGACTGCTGGTCATGGTCCCTTGGAGGCTGGAGAACCCCAGAAGAGCTCCAAAAGGAAGCTGGAGGTGTTGGAAGAAGCAGTCTCAGTTGGATTGCCGCTGCCTTGTGAACAGCAAGCATTTTCCAGTGTGGAGGATTGAAACAGGCTGCAAAATATTTACAGTAAGCAAGGAATGGCTGGCTGCCTTTAATTCCTGGCAGCAGCTCCCTTCCTTGGGGCAGTGACTGGAAGGACCTGCTCTGAGGAGTAGCTGCTGCCATCCCCCTTGTCCAGGGGGAAGGACCTGATGTGTTGCTGGGCCAGGGGTTTGCACAGGGTCTTTTCCGGTCTTAACAATCCTGTGATTCCATGGGTATGGATGGAAGGAAGTCAGGGCCATTGTTTTCTTGTATACATTCAGTAGAAACTTTGTGCATTCTTGCACACAAGCCAACAACCTGAATTTCTAAATTTATTCAGGCAGAAATGCAATCACAAGGGGGGCTTATCAGTTGAATTCTTGGTATCAGTGTTAGAAAGGCCGAGATCATTTCTGTGATGATCATCTAAGAAGGCTCTTCCTCTTTTTTATCATTACACATAGAGGAACAAATCCTCCTCTCAGCTGCAAGGAAGCAGTTCCCACTCAAGTCAAAGGAAGCTGCTCAGAGAGACCAGAGTTTATCCCATAGTTTATATACAAATTTATCACTGAAATTGCTGTGCCCACACCCTGTGGCTGCTTCAGCCCAGAGGGGCTCAATGCTGACTTACAAACTCCTCCTTATTTTGTCTCACTCTTCTTCCTCTTATTGCTGGTTGTGTTCCTTGCAGGGTTGTTTCACTGCCTTTCAGTCTTCCTCCAGGTTCCTACCAAAACTGAGTTTAACACCTTAGGTAAGACACAGTCAGTCCTTAAGGGGTACAAAATTCTTGTTGGTGAGAGGGAATGGGAATACAGAAATCCTGCTATTTCTGGTTTACACGTGAGGTCCTGCAATGTAGAAGGTCAAATTCTGAAGTTCTTGAAGTCAATGCCAAAATCCATTTATGGCTCCCAGCTGGCCAGGGCATCATCCCAAACAGTTTGTGGCTGATCCATTCTCTTTTTGGCCACAGATTCATCCATCACTCTGAATCTTCTCCCTGCCTAGTCTTGCAGGGTCTGGAAACATATCACTCTTTATCTGTTTTTTCCCTAATGAAGTTCTGAGGTGCTCACACAAAGGAGCAAGGTGCTGTTATTCTCATTTTTCAGTTGTGGAAACCCGGAAAGGCCAAGTGGTGTACCCAAGGTCACACACCAGTGTCAGAAGCAAAAGTAGGTTCTCTGTGTCCTCATTCCTTCCCAGCTTGTCTCATAAACCCAAAGAGCAATAAAATGAAACGAAGGTTCATAGGAAGAGAAATTGGATTGGAACCTGCAGCAGCCCAAGATCAACCATGGAAACGCTTTGGGACAGTACAAACCCTGGAGTTAATGAACTCTGCAAAACTGATGTATTTTTACGTAACTAAATTCCAAGAAAAAGTTAAATCTTTATTAATTATCAAGACACAAGCTGGTAGGAGAGAAGAGCCAGAGTCTTTAGGTCAGATTCATCTAAATCCATCACCTAGTGAAAATTTATATTACAAATAAATACACCCTAGAAAGTAGTTCAATAAATTTTTCCTATTGTAACAAGTTGTCTTCCTGCTTTATGTATCATTTTAAAGGAAGGTAATTGAATATAAATTTTCTCCATCTACAGAGGAATGGACTTCCAAATGCATGTACGTGTCTGTGAGTATCCGTGTTTTGGGGATAGTGCTGACATCTGTGTAGTGCATGTTGGACTGAGTCTGACTGACTTCAATAGCTGTTGGAGTGGAAACCAGCACTGATCTCCAACCTGGGGAAAATTCTCCTCAATTCCAGCTTCTTTGTGCATTAGCAATTACTTTCAAATGTTTGAAACTCAATAGCGGTTGCCAGAATCTGCGTTGCCTCCCAAGGAAAAACTCTTTAATTTCGTCGTGTTTAGAGGCCAAATATGTGGCTAAACTAAGCTTGATGATAGCTGAGGTTTGGTTTTGGGCAGATTGTGAGTCCATGTACAGTTAGTGCTTGGAATATGCACTGGGGCTGTGTCTGTGGAAATGTAAAAATATTGCTCTTAAAAAGAAGTTAATCTTTCCCACATTTCCTGCTATGGTTAGAGGTGATTTTCTCATTGTTTTGTTCTCAGCTGCTTTGAGTCCTCCTGCCTGAAAGTCTCTTCTTGCAGTCATTTTGCAGCCTGATGTATTATGTACACGTGAAAAATGGTTGGTTGAGTAAGAGCTTTCTTGGTTTCAACCAGAAAAGAACCACATGAAGTCACTAGAAAGCGACTTTTATGAAGAAAAGCTCATATATACTCATAAAATCAATCAGACATAGCAGGCCTGGCTGTGAGCAGAAGTAAACTGGTCAAGTTTAACACTTCATGTTTTAATGCCTGTGTAATTCAAGTGCCCATTTGCACTCTGCTGGCTCTGCCAGCTCCCCACTGCCTGTTTTACAGCATGGGGTGCAGGCTCAGGGCCACATTAAGTTGTCAGATGCAGGAGGATGTTTCCTGCAGCCCTGTCCCTGCAGCAGCAAAGAATATTGCACTGCTTCAAAACTGCAAGGAGAGGGTTATAAAATTATCATGCCTGTAAATTCCAGCTGCAAACCATATGATTGCAAAGCCCTGCTCCCCGTCCTTGTTTAAAATGACTCTCTCCTAATCCTCCTCAACATCTGCCTGGCCTGGAAGTGCAGTTTTCCCTGTGCTCAGTCACACGCTCCGTGAACACCTTGTGCTGGGACTAAAAGGTCTTTAAAAAAAAAAAGAAAAAAACACTGTGCAGCTGATGAAGTGTTTGCTCAGGATTAGGTGCCGTGGTTAATATAAGCATTAAAAAATGTCTCTGGCCACTGTCCTGTGTCACAGCAGCCTCGTATTTCCTCTCCTCTGGAGACGGATGTACATCTGGTTTGGGTGGCTTTTGTCCTATTCCCTGGCCACAGAAAGAAAAAGGAATACTGGGCTTCTAAGGATGGAAAGTTATGCAGCAGTGCTAAATATATCAGCATTTCTTGGACCTGAGCTTAGGGAGATAGGCTGTTCCAGCAGCACTTCCAGCACAAGAGGCACGGCTGCCTGTGAGGGTTGTGTTTTGTAACAGGGAGGTTTCAAAGCATCCACGTGTAAGGGAGATCTGGAGAGCAGGGCTGCCCTTGGGAAGCTGCATCCCAAGGCAGGGCAGAGCCCCTGCGAGCCCTTGGATGTGTCTCCTCTTCCCCAGAGTGATCGAGTTACACGCCTTGAGCTTTGCCATAGTAGCAGAGGAAGGGGAGAGTACAAAGGTTATGGAAAACAAAACATTAATTTTCGGGACCAGCTGTGTTACAAGCAAACTGCAGCTTTATTTATACCCACAGCATAGTGTCCATAAATCAGGGCTGCTCTCCAGCAAGGCATTTAATGAGAACTATTAAATGATTTCATGATGTACTCATTGTTACCATCTGATAAAAACCAGCGCTCCCTCCAAGGACCAGGACTTTTCAGTTGTAGCTTTTGGTGGGGGAAGGAGGTGTGTGGGGAAGCCAAGCCCTCAGCAGTGTCAGATGAGTTCTGCAAACTTATCTGGGCACATCATGTCAGGAGGATCCATCAGCCCAGCCTCCTTGCAGATTTCAATTAGGCACATGGACTGTTGGTGTGAACAGCCTTTGGAGTTTATGTAACTCCTTTTGTAGAGAAAATGCCTGATCTGATCTCTCCTCCATGTGCCAGGGTAGATCACAGCATTGCTGTGGGTGCTGGTCTCCCAGGCCTGCATGAGGCTGGACCCCAGCCCGTGGTGATGAAGAACCATGGAATGGTTTGGGTTGCAAGGGACCTTAGAGCCCATCTAATTCCAACCCCAACATGGGCTGGGACAATTTCCACTAGCCCAGGTTGCTGTGGCCTGGAGCAGGGAGTCAGGGAGCTCCACAGAGCCGTGCACAGCCCCTGCCTCTCTCCCACCCTGTTCTGGGTGCTGGTGGCAGTTCAAGCCAAAGGGATCATGCCCAATGCTCGTGGCATCCTGGAGGCTCCCTGTGACCCTGGCGCTTGTCCACACGTGGTGAGGGGGGCACAGGTCCATCTACAGCCTTTCCTGGACCTTCCCCCTGATTTTCAGGCCGGAAAAGCTGGATCTGATGGCTGCACAGAGCCCCGTGAGGCTCCTTTGTCACGAGCACACCCAGCACTAAAATCACAGGGATGGCTAATTTATGTGAGAAGGTTTTCTATGAATCACTGGGGAGGACATTGTGCCCAGAGCCTTGCCCCTCTCCAAGTGCTTAATTGCTAATCAGAGGCTGGATTCAGCAGCTCCCATTCTCTGGCACTTTCTGTCTCCATCAATAAAACTGGAGAGGCTCTTGCTTTACAACAAAGATGTTTATCTTGCCTGAAGTTGTGGGAAGCTGTAGGAAGCTGTCCTTTCTTACTGCACAGCTCTAATGGGGTAAACAGTTGCTGGTACTTAGTTCCCAGCCAGATTTTTCTGAATGGGGGCTGGGAGGAGGATTCCTTAATTAATCCTTTGGGAAAGTGGTTGGGACTCTGGCTTGTTGTTCTGGGTTTGTATCTAACTAGCATCTCCCAGCTGCAGAGTAGTGAAACCCAGGTCCAAATGTCACCTTGCATTTCTGCATCCCTCTGATGGGTAATTTTTCTTCCTCCTTTAAGCCACCTGCCCCTTTCTCTGGGATGGAGCTAGATGGTCTTTAAGGTCTGTTCCAACCCAAACCATTCCATGGTTCTATGAATTTTTTTTTTCCCCAAAAAAGAAGGAGGTGCCCTTTCCTGGGGAGGAAACAACTGTGTGTGAGTGGCAGCATGGTTTAACATTAAAGCTAATTATTAAATTAAAATATAAACAATCATAAAACCTGCAGAGTATTGCATATGTGGTGAGCTGCTCAAGCAACTTGTACCAAACACACACATGTGGTATTCTTAAATGTTCATTGCTTTCTCAGGACATGCCCATTTGCAGGGACTTCAGACAACTCCAGGCTGCCTTGCTGTTTTTTCCATCCATGTGAGTGTATGAAATGAGAGTGAGGTGCATAAACAGGTCTGGAGGAAGGTTTTCCATTAGCTGCAGCTAGTAATTTATGGTGGGAAAGCAACAGGCAGTTAAACTCTTTACATTGCTGAGCATTAATGTATAGTGTTCTAAGTTAGAATGTCTCCTTTGATGTTTTACTTGATGAAGTCTCTTCCTTTATGATCTGCTAAAGCCCTTTCCACACAAGGGCTTGGGGGGTTTGTTTCAAAAAATTCTTTATTATATTTTTATATATCTTACATAGCACACACCCCCCCCAAGCCACTGCTTCATTTTAGACTGAGGAAAAAACATCAGAGGATTGATCAGCCCTCCACAGATTGCTCTGTGCTGCTTTGAATGCAATTTGAAGGGATTGGCTTATTGTTGGGTTGTTTTTAACTCCACAGACAAATATCTCCACCCTGAAATGCCTTTGGAATTTAGCAATATGTGCAGACCACAGCCTTGGCTGTCCCACCTCCAGTACAAAGTAGACCTTTGAAGTATTTTAAGTATTAGATCTTCTCAAAGGTATCGAACATGGTATGTAAATAGACTTCATTTCAGCCAGGTTGGGTTACAGAAGCACAGCTAAAACCAGTATTATGGGCTATTCATTCTACAAAGGATCAGTCTTCACTTGAAGCTGATGCAAAGGGAGGAAACTGTTCTCAACCACAATGCTCAGACAAAAGCAAATACTGCAGATACCAAGAAGGTGAAGCAGTTACCATGCCACTGCTCTTGTTTGTTTGGGGTTTTTCCTCCTCTGTGCTAAATGCTAAAGCTGTTAAGTCTTTTTTATTGCTGTCATGGTTAAGAAATGTCCCAAGTTCATTCTGATCCTGAGAAATGGGAAAGCCTTCCCAGCTGCACTGGAGGTGGAGAAGCCCCTGGGCACCCCTTTCATTCCCAGCCCTCTTGGACACCTTGCACAAGCCTGATCCTTGGCTTCTGGGTCTTGGAGCTAGTGAAGAGCTGACTCAGAAACCATCTCAGCCCTACCAGAGTGAATGTGGCAGGGTTTGAAAGCAGCAGTGGTGCCTGGTGCTGTTCTGAGTGTGCCAGGTGTGGTACAGACCCATCCTGCTGGATGATTTTGTGGTTCACACGTGTGATAACAGCCAGCAATAAACTGCTGTGGGAAATGTCCAGTCAGTCCCACAAAAACTAATTTAAAAAAGCTATTTGGAGGTGGCCATAGTATTAACCATTGTATTTATGAAGGTGGAAGGGACTGACAGAGAAAATGATGCTGGAGGATGTGCAAGTTAGCACTGGACACAGACTGAACCTGTGCAACTCCCTGAACTGAAACCAAGCATCCCAAACCCAGATATTCCTCACTGAGTTGTTGCAAATTTGGGATGATCTCTTTGACAACATGCAGCAAAATCCCTGTTGACATGACTTGGTATTTGACAAAACTCTTGGAAGGCTTCAGCTAGGGTTGGCTCTGAGCCTGCACTGAGCACACAGCAAGTGGGACACACGAGCAGCTTCCATCCGAAGAGCTGGAAGTCAGAGCTGGAAGGAAGCAGGTACAGCCCTTGGCCTGTTCTGCGTGTCCAGCCCAAGGGCTGGGTGCCAGGAGCGTGGGGATTTAATCCCTGCACTAACACTGTCAGTTCAGTGCACTTTCCTTAATCCATTCTTAAGCACGAGCCTAGCTGTGGTTTGACACCTTGAAAAATGTGCTCGCTGCCTTCCCTCAGCCCGGCACTCCCTCCTGCATCCTGCCGGGGTGGAGGAGAGCCAGGAGGGGGAGGAAGAGCCCGCAGCCATCCCTGCAGCACTCCTGTTTCCAGGGCAGCAGTGCTGCCTGTTTCCTGCAGCAATTCCAAGGAGCCTTGGGATCCTTGGGCGAAGCGCGGTCCGCAAGCGCAGCGTGTCCTCATCCCTTGAACAGCTTCCCACCTTTGTGAGCCTAATCTGCAGAGGACATCCTGCCTTCCTCTGGAGGGAGCCAGCCTGGCCTGAGGTCCCCATTGCCAGTCAGAAATGACAGGGATCCAGTGTGGGCTGGCTGTTGCTGGTCCATACAGAACTGTGTTGTTTTCTGCTGGATTTAGGGTCTTAACGCCCCAGCGACCCCATTCAGTATCCTGGAGGCTGCAGGCACGTGGCACGAAGTTTCCTTCATTACCTGCTCAACAGCTCAGCAAATCTGGGTTTTTTCATCTGTGAAACAAACTAAAAAGCAAACCTGGTCAGCTCCATCACTTCATAGAATCATGGAATAGTTTGGATTGGAAGGGGACCTTAAAACCCACTCAATGCCACCTCCTGCCACGGACAGGGGCACCTTCCACTATCCCAGGTTGCTCCAAGCCTCTTGAACACTTCCAGATATTGGTAAATATATCTCCCAAGCAAATGAAGTTTCATTTCCTTGGCACTGTGGTCATGGTCAGGCCATGCAAACTTCCAAAGAGAAGATTATGAAGATCTCATTTACAGAGTTGTTTAAGCAAATCAGCCATAATTTGGAATAACTTTAGTAAAGTTTCTGCTTTAGAAGGGGCAGGAGTTTCTGAGGAGCAGGGCTGAGTTATTTGGGTGGCTCTGCATGCTCAGGTGTCTCTGAGCCCTTCCAGAGGGCATCAATCATGCACTGACTCAAAGCAGAGGCAGAACTCCTGGGGTTTAGCCCAAATATATATTCCCTTTTGTTATATCAGTTCAGCATGAGCACATTTAGAGTGTTCCTGACATCCTTGAGTGAGGCTGGATGTAATATTCCTATCTGGAATCTGGTCTGGGAAGAGAAGTCAGACAGACCCCATGCCGTTGCCTTGTCCAGGCCGAACAATTTTGCAGACAAAAATATAAATTTTGCCTTAATTTTCCAGTGTAGGTGCTTTTTTGGCTTCCCACGTGAGCAGGGTTTTGGAGCAGGGTGGTGCTGGTTCCCAACACGTGTGTGAATTGGCTGTTCCTGCCCTTTGGAAGGAGAACTGGCTGCATGTCTGTCTG
>VYZP01032932.1:60980-78077 GCA_013400635.1 Hypocryptadius cinnamomeus
TGGCATTCATGGCTCATTTCCACCAAGGGGTTGGATTTATCTCACTAAACTTTATCTATATTTTATGAAAAGTTAGATTCTTTACACCTAACCCTAACTCTGGCTGTCCAAGAACTGGCTCTGGGGTATGAGCTTGTCATCTGGTTTAAATAGAGTCAGTAGGGAAAAGAATCATCTCTTCCAGAGGTTGTTTCCTATCCAGACTTGTTATCTAAGAAACTGGGATGAACATGGGATGAATAAGAAGTGGGAAGAAAGCTGGTGAAGGGTCTGGAACACAAGTCCCCTGAGGAGCAGCTGAGGGAGCTGGGAAGGGGCTGAGCCTGGAGCAAAGGAGGCTCAGGGGGGACCTTGTAGCTCTGCACAACTCCTGACAGGAGGGGACAGCCAGGGGATCGGGCTGTACTCCCAGGGAACAGGGACAGGAGGAGAGGGAACGACCTCAGGCTGGGCCAGGGCAGGCTCAGGGTGGACACAGCAGGAATTTCTGCATGGAAAGAGCTGCCCAGGGCAGTGGTGGAGTCCCCATCCCTGGAGGGATTTAAAGGACCTGTAGATGTGTTACCTGGGGACATGGGTCAGTGCTGGCCTTGGCAGTGCTGGGGGAACATTTGGACTCGATGCTCTCAGAGGCCTTTTCAACCTAAGATTCTGTGGCTCTGTGTGTACTTCCCCTTTCCTGTCCTGAGCAGGAGGCTCCTGGAGAGGTTCAGGTGACCAGCCTGGGCAGAATATCTCGTTTGTGGACAGACAACTCTGGGTGAAATGGGTCTGGGCCAGCCTGATGGGAAACCTCAGGTGGCTGAGGGTGAATGTTCACCTCTGCAGTAGCAGAAGCATTTTGTGCTCTCAGATGTTTGTGTTTCCTCTGGCTGTTCTGGTTGTCCTAACAGAGTACATTGAACAAATATTACCAGTGCACTCCACCACTGTGTAAGATGGATTGAAGTGGTTTCCATGGGGCTGAGGATGGCAGTCCCTGATGCAGTAACTCCCTTCCACCTGTGTCTTCTCAGGAGTCAAACCCAGCATCCACCACCCAGCATGGAGCCAGGCTTTTGAGCCTGATGGCTTCACCTCTGGATTCAGGCTTGGATGGGACCACAGCAGCTCAGAGCCCACAAGATACCTGGATTATGGGCAGAGAAGAAGGGAGCAGAGCCCCTTGAGGCAGAAGGGACTGCCTGGGTGTCCCCCATCCTGTGCCCACCAGGATCCAGCTCTCCCTGCCGTGCCAGCTGTTCCCAGGACACGTGTGCAGCTGTTTTGGGATTAGCAGGCTGGGAACCAGTCCAAAACCAGATCAGGCATGTGTGCTGCTCCCTCTCCTCCACCATAATGCTGGTATGCACACTTCTAATGCCTGGCCCCTGCTGAACTGCTCTGGCTGTGCAAGATGAGAGAGCTCTGCAGTTTTGACAGGGAAATTGCTGCCCAGCTGCCGGAACACCAGTGCTGTGCTTGTTTAAATATTTGTTCAAACCAGCTTGACTTTCCATGAGGGATTTTGGAGGTAAGGGAAAGAAGTCAGCACTGATAAAATCTCATGCTCTGGTGTAATGACATGAGAGCATTTAGCCAGGAGTACCCTCTGTCCCAACAGCAGCACTTCACATCACGTCTTCCCATCACCACCCTGCCTTCCTTCGTGCCTGTTTCTTACTGTATAGATGTGTATATATCCTCTGCACAGACTGTCAGGACTTTCATTCTCCAGAGCTTTTAATCTGGCATGTTCACATGTGCTGGGTTTCCTGAGAGAGAAAATAAATAGGGATGGGTGGAGGAAAACAGCTGCTGCCATCATCTGCTTCCTCAGCACTGTGTGCTCAGAGTGCAGGGTGCACTGCATCCTGCAGAGATGCCAGGAATTGGGGTCCCTCAAGGGTTAATTTGCAATCACCACAAGTAAATGTCATGCCTGTGGAGAGGAGTATGGGAAATACTTGTGCTCTCTCCCAGGCTTTTTATGTGAAACCCATGGAATTTTGCTCCTGCCAGCCTCCAGCTTCCTGATCCCTGTTCTCACCTCTGGTCAATTTAACTTCTTCATTTTGACAAAGTCCCACTTGCTCTCCCTGAACATCTTCAAACCTGTGGTTATAATCCCCATTTCCAGCCTGTTCCTTTCTTCCCAAAGTGATGTCCTGCACCAGATCTTGGCAGTTTAAAAAGACCTGGTGGAAAACCTGGTAGAGCAGAGTGCAGCAGGGACACCAGGCACTCACTCCTCATGCACCTCTTTTAGCCCTGCCAGTGCTCTCAGCACCCTCTTCTAAGCAGTTATTTCTGGAATTGTGTATCTGAGATCTTTGGTTAGAGCATCTCCATGCAGCCAACGGATTAGAAACTAACAAATTCCAATTAAACACTTCCAATTAAATTTTCAGCAGATGTATGTTTGAAAAGTACAAGTGTTCACCCCGAGAAGTGTATTGAAATTCAGAAAAACAAAAATCTGAGGAGTGGCAACTTTCCAGTGCTTGAAGGGGCTGCAGGAGACCTGGAGAGGGAATTTGGATGTGTCATGGAGTGACAGAATGAGGGGAAACAGTTTCCCAGTGCCAGAGGGCAGGGTTAGATGGGAGACTGGGAAGGAATTGTTCCCTGTGAGAGTGGTAAGGCCCTGGCACAGGGTGCCCAGAGCAGCTGTGGCTGCTCCTGGACTGGAAATGTCCAAGGCCAGGGTGGACAGGGCTGGGAGCACCTGAGGAGGTGGAAGGTGTCCCTGCCCATGGCAGAGATGAACTTTAAGGTCCTTTCTAACACAAACTATTCCAGGATTCTGTGATTTCTAGCATTTGGCTATTTTATTTTATTTTTAGGTGAACTACGCAGAAGGATAACTCCCTATGCCCTCAATCTTAGTGTTGTCCAGGTGTTGAGATGTATTACCTGGAGAAGTGTTGGACTTAAGCTGGTTTATTCTGCTCAGTGAAAACTGCAGCAGTTTAGCATAAATGGGAACAATTCAGTCACAAGCCCACAGACTTCCTTCAGGTGTTAGCAAACAATTTGGCTGTAATTTCCACCCGTTTGTGGATGCTTGAATTTAAATGAGTCACAATTAAACACAATTAGTGTGAAGTTCTGTGAGGAAAGAGAGGAGCAGGGGAGGATGCTGGTTTGCTCTGACACAGGTTTGCTTTGCTTGGAGCTCTCCAAAATCCAGTCTTTTTACCACAATAGTCTCTCTTCCTATCCCAGGGGTCTGTCCATGACATGAGAGGGTCCAGGTATGGGGTTTCCTGGAGTTCTGAGAGCTGCTCCAGCCCTGGGTGCTGTTACTGACTTTGGTGCAGGTTTTTCTGTAATTGTATGATCAGGAAATGTGCTTTACAACCATCCCTCAGCTGTCCATCAGGGACCTGTCAGTCATGATTTATCTGGATTTTCAGTGCCAAACTGATTAAATTGCAAGTTTCACAAAAGAAAAAAAAAGAGTTTCACTCATGGCACCAAGTCTAGTTATTGCATCTTTCCAAAGCAACCAGCAAAGGTTACAGTGTCTGTTTGCATTCCTCATAAAGAAAACCTTGTTAAACTCAGTCTTGCATATTTTACAGCCATGCTAAGAGCCCCTGAAGAATATGCTGTCAGGAGAAATGGTCTCAGGCTTTTTAATCTCATTTTATGGAGCAGGAATTGGTGCTGTTGGTGGGGAGTCTGAATGGTGACACAGAGATGCCCTGGTCAAACAGGGGGTGACTTGTGGGATGGAGTTTGCTGTGTGACAAAAGTGGTGCAGAGCTGGGATCAGGTTTGCCAACGACTGCAGCTCTGTGGCACTGCAATGTGGGATCATTTGTCTTTTTCAGTTTCACTTTGGTGCCTTGCTTTGGCCCTGCTTGGTGTTCTTCCTGCCTACCCCAATTTCTGAAGGGCTGTGTGAGAGCTAATTGTAACCTGTGATACCAACCAGGTGTCCATCAATGCCTGTCTGCTCTCACTCTCGAGGCAGGTTTCAGCAGGTCTCAGGCTGAGCTGGATCCCAGCACTGTTTCCACCCCTGACCGTGACTGTCCAATGTCAGCTATCTCCACTTGGCATTTTATCTGTTAAATATCTTGCCCATGCAGCAACCCAGCTGTTTCCTTTTTGTTGCCCATGGTTTGCTGGAGAAGAGCACATATGGGGTGCTGAGAAGGCCATTCCAGGCTGTGTGTGAGGGTCCCTAGGACAGCATGAGGGGAGGACCTGGAGCTCAGACATCCCCTCTTAGCTCCTGGTGGGATGGTTGCTCCCAGCTCGTAGAGAATCAGTCACATCCCACGTTCTGCAGGTCCAATTGCCTTTCCAGCAGTGATTCCCTGTGACAGTGCCATTGGAACTGGCTGACAGCACCATCCAGTCCTCTCCAACCCACAGACCACACCTGGAATCCCAGCTGCTGTGGGGAAACAAAAGAATTAACTCAAAGTCTGGGGTTTGGGTCATCTTTCTATGTGGCATCTTTCCTCTGCATTTGCTTCAAAGACTCCTAGTAGATCCTGAAAGGACCAGGCAAGCCAGCATAGATTCCTTCATCCCTCAGATGCTCAGCTGTATCTGGGTGAACCCTCCCAGAAAATTGCACAGAAGTTGGGACAACTCAAGACCATTCCTGATAGCTGAGTCTAGGCAGGGAATGCAGCCTGTCAGAACAGACTTATCCAAGTGGAAAAATGACCCACACAGTGAGTGCACCTTCTTACCCTTGCAGAAGCTGATTTTTTAAATCAGCCCTGTACAGTTTGGTTTCATGCTTCAGCAGGAGGAAGCCATCACTTTCTGACAGGCAGCAGCTCTGATTCTGGAGTTTCCCTGATAAGTGGAGCTTCCCTTCCCAAGTGAAGAGTTAAAATTGCAGAGCCAGTTTCCTGCAGCACCCTGCTGTCTCCTGATGTCTCCAAGAGCAGCATTGATCAGAACTAACCAGTTTGGTGTGGGCTGAGGGTCTGGCTCAGGGCACAAGGGGCCACAGAGCTGCTGCAGCCCTGACAGTGATCAGTGGCCCCTGGGAGAGGAGGATGTTCAGGCATCTCCTGAGGAGCATTTGATGGATATGAGTAAGTGGAGCCTCAGGACCACTGTCTGAGCTGCATCATGTTCAAAATAGTTCATATTGTTCATGTGCTCTATGCACTGGTCCTTTTGGGTGGCTTTTCTTCTGAAGAACACGTTCTCCTAACATCACCCTGTGTCCCCATAAGGAAGGACCTTATATAGATATATAGGAGTTCACACACCTTGGTATTTGATCTATTCCTAAGGTCAAATTTAGACTTGTCAGTCACTGCAGGTCAGTAAAAACCTCCAGTCTTTCAGGCTGAAAAGCTTGACAGATTCAGAACTGGATCTTTTTAATTATTCCAGACTCCTAAAGTAATCCACTGCCTATCCCCAGCAGTTTAACTTGATAGTAGCAATGAACAACTAAGCTAAACAGCCTCTACAAATTCTTGTAGACCAGGAAGGACCACCCTGCCTTTCAGAGGGATCCTGTGCTAAGCCACTCCTTTCCCTGACCCCTTTGTATGCCAGCAAGGTGGCCACCAAAGGCAATGCAGAAGTGTCACATTTCACAGTGCCATGGCCAGTTTGGGCTGGGAAGTGGTGTGCACTTCCAGGCTGTGGTGCTCAGCCACTCCAAGGAGTCCTGCTTTATGGAAGAGAGTGTTTCCCAAGGCTGTAGTTGATTTTTCACAAGCAAGTTTGTACACTGGCCAGGAGTGCTGACAGCTCAATGTTCAGCTGCAGTATATAATTTTCTGTCATTTTGATTTATGCTCTTCTCTGCAACCAGAGTCCCATATGAGAAAAAAAATCGGAAGGAGTCTGTCCTAAAGTTAGCTCAATGCTAACTTCTTCAACTGACCTAGCAAATTAAAGATATTTTTAGGGGGTTTTTTGTTATTATTATTTATTGCTGGAATATGAAAGAAGAAAGTATTAAAAGGTAACCTTCACTGTCAGTTCTGTGACCTGCAGTTGCCGTGGGGTTGTTGTCACTGAGACAGAAGCTGAGCTGGACCCATGAGACCAAGATCTGCTCTTGGCTCAAGCTTCCACCTGCACCCAGTGACCTTGCCCAGGGAGGTTCTGACCCATCAAAGCAATGCCCAGGACATCAGAGCAGGGCTGCAGAGCACTGCTTCACCTCAGGGCATCTTGAAACTCCCAGTGGCTGGTGTTTCTCTTAGGAAAAAGCCCAAATTCCCCAGAGAAGAGGCTGGTGTAGAACAGTGGCCTCTGCTCCCTCTGGACAACAGAATAAGGGCTCATCCTCCAGCATTTGGGTTTGCCCAGAGGTTTTATGGCACAGCTCTCTCTTTTGCCTCCCTTTTGGCACCCAGACTTGTGATCCTGAGTTGTTTTGCTGCATTTGGAGCTTTGTTTTTTGGCAATAGAGTTTGGGGGTTATTGCTTGCAGTTCCCTTTCTTCAGATGCTTCTAGAGCAGCTCTGAGGCAGAGGGGGGAGCAAACCCATCCCTTGGCTGTTTTTGTGAGCCACAAAATGCCTGTGAGACAAAGGAAGGGGCCACATGAAACAGGAATTGTGGTGGCACTGACAGGGACAAAAGCCCCACACACAGCCCTAGGAAAAGGCAAGAGAGCAGGGAAGTGTGTTTATTCCAGCTCTCTGCTTTCCTGCAGAGTTCAGACAACTTTATTTATTGTGTTTTAATATTAACTTCAGTGGAGCCAGGAGTGTGATGTGATCCCATGGTATTTGGGCAAATGGGTAAAAATACCTTATTTCATACATATATATATATATATATATGTGTGTGTGTGTGTGTTTATATATATTATTCTATATATATACACATATACATACACACACCCCCTTTTCACAGGACACATTAAGTGTGTACAGGACTTTTCCTTGATGACTGGCATTTAGCAGCTGAGTTACAGATGGATTTCTGTGTAATCAGCACAGATATTAATCACAAAATCCTTTTAATAGATCAAAGAGTGCTGTGTAATTGAACATTTCTTGTAGCAACATTCATTTCAAGCGGTTCTTAAAATTTTCTCCTAATATGTAATCTAGGAAAGGAACATTTTTCAGGATGTAAAATGCAAAGAGAAGTTTTGTTCATTGCTTTATTTAGTTCTCCACTCAAATGAAGGATTAGTGACAAGAAATTGATATTTTACTGTATGCTCAAAGTTATTTTTGTGTTCATCAAAGCCACTTGGTTAAATCAGGAGTGAGCAAAAATTACCACGGAAGGGATGGATATACACTGGGTTTTTACTTGCTTTATGTGTGAAGGTTTTTCTCCATCATCAAACTCTTTTTCAGCTGAGAAAAACCTAAAAAACACCATAATTATTATTCTCATTGCTCCCTAGCCCTGTAAAAAGATGGAGTTGGGATATTTAAAGAAATACCCATCCACCCTTTAAATAAGATGCAGAGTCTGTTTCATGGAGCCTGGTGCTGGGCATGGCTTTGCAGGTGACACAAGGAAAGATGAATATCAGCTGAAAATGCAAAAATATTTTATTTTTCCTAGTTCATAGCACAACTTGGCAGCAAGCAGAGCCTCAAGCACACAGTGTGGGCTTCCAAAAGAGGCCATGCCTTTGTGAGGAGCTCATGGGCTTGGACGTGAGGAGCAGGGCTGAGAAAAGAGCAGGAAGGAAACAGCCCTGGGGAGCTTCAGTGCTGGGACAGAAGAAATGATTTGGTGCTTGTACAGACAAGTGCTCACCAAATCCTGCACATCATTAATAATAATAATAATCACCTCTCTGCCTCCCCTGCATCCGGTGGGAAATGCATCTTCTCCACGGAGAGGCTGTGCTAAATAAAGGTTTGCCCTTCCCAGGGAGCAGGAGAGGTGGGAGGTGGACACTTGGGCTCCCATCTCTCTCCCAAAGGAAGGTCATTAAGCATATAAAATACATATGTTTTCCCTTCAGCAGCTGTTGGGTTTCTCAGCCCAAAAGCCATAACAGGACCTTGAGGTTTGGAGAATTTCTGCCTCCCACATCTGCCCCCCTCCCCACCAGCAGTGCTGCTAAATCAGCAGAATGGGATTGTACAGCTGTGCCTCGTTAGGCCAGTGCTGCTAATTAAGTATTGGCAAAAAAATGGCTTCAAGTCACTCTGCTTTGGGGTGATGACTTGGTGGAGGGTAAGACTGAACCTTCTGGTGGTGTTTCAAACCACCACTGGTGGGTTTGCAGGTGGTGGTCCTGCAAAATTAAACCCTGGCAGAACCTTCCTTTTCACTGAAGTGGTGTGAAGACTTTCTGTGTCTCTAGGTTGAAAGGGAATAGTTCTTTTCTCTGCCTCTTTCTAGATAAAAACTGTGAGAGAATAATTATTTGTAATTTTGTAGGGTTCCAGGCTTGCAGTGAGGTGTCCTTACAGCAATCCCTGCCTGGTGCTGCTATTGCCTGGATGAAGAAGTGCTATGCAAAATCCAGTGCATTGACTTGGATTAGTTAATTAACTAATTGGAAATTCTCTTCCAATTGAGGTTTTGCAATGGTTTTCCGAGCTCATTTACACAAAAGACATAGGATCCACCTGGGCACGTGAGGAAAACCTGGGTGTGGGAGAGAGAAAGGGGAAAAACTTTGGGCTCTGTGGGCTCTGTGGGCAGCAGGATGACCAGGGACATGGGGGCTGTTTGGAATCCTGCCCTTGCTCAGCTCTGCCCCTCTGTCTCCTTCCAGGCCGTCCGATGAAAACCACCCCGAGGTGAAGCCTGATGCCTACGTGAACAACCTGGCTGAGGCTGTGGACATCATCCTCCAGGAGCTGTAAATCCCAGCAGGAGCAGGGATGAGCCCTCATGTGCAGCTCCTCCATGGAACCACTTCATCTTCTCCCACCTCCATCTCACCTGAATGAACCCAGCCCCACCTTGCCCAGGGTGGTGGGAACCCGCCCCGCCTTCTGAAATATTTCACATAATGGTACTAAAATGATCTACTGACCTCCCATCCAAGGGAGCACCAAACCTGCTGTCCTCTGGCAAGTCTTGAATGTCCTGCCTTGGTGCCTGTGAGGGGCCTCAGCCTCCTCTGGGTGATGCTGGGGGGCTGTTCCCCCTTTTTATCTTTGCTCACACTGGGGAGGTGGGAAACAGGGAGCCTGGGCACCCCCTCATGAATGGATTCACCTGTTTATCCCCATGTCCTGTGCCTTTTGGGGTGCCTGTGTGGGGTGGGGATGTCCTTGGGGGCTGATGGAGGCCACCAAGCTCGTGTGTGTGCCTTGGGTGGCAGAAAAGCCCTGGGGAGGGGATGGCCCCACGTGCCTTGGCAAGGCAGGAGCTGTGGTTCTGCCAGGACCAGCCCGTCTGGAGCAGCCCCAGGAGGGGGCACAGGAATCGGTAACACATTAGGGAATAACTGCACCATCCTGTCAGGAATAAACCCTGTCCTTTAGATCTGGCCTGTTCTGTTGTTGTGTTCAGTTGGATCAGCACTGGCAGAGGTATTTACAGCACCTGAAATGCTTTTCCCTACCTGGAAAAGCTGGAAAAGGCCATGGGACTGATGGTCTTTGTCTTCCTTCTGTGGGGGGGTCTTGTAGGCAACCTATGTGGGAGGGGCTGTGGGATTCCTGCCTCTCCCCATTAAAATCCTGGATGTGCAGTCCCTGAGCAGTCAGGGCTGAGTCAGACACAGCTCCAGCTGAAAATGGACTTTTCACATGGGCATGTAGTGATAGAACAAGGGGGAATAGCTTCAAAAGGGTGGGTTTAGATTGGATTTTGGGAAGAAATTCCTCCTTGTGAGGGTGGGGAGACCCTGGCACCTTTTGCCCAGAGCAGCTGTGGCTGCTTCATTCCTGGAAGTGTCCAAGGCCAGGTTGAATGGGGCTGGGAGCAGCCTGGGATAGTGGAAGGTGTCCCTGCCCATGGCATGGATGGAGTAGGGGATGAGCTTTAAGGTCCCTTCCAGCCCAAGCCATTGTGGGATTCTAGGATTCTGTACTCACTGAACATCCCCTGGGCCTGATCCTGCCCCACATGCCTGCTGAGAATCTGCTGCACCAGCTCAGCTCCAGCTCAGCCCCCTCCTGCTGCCAAGAGTGCTCAGCACACCCAGGGCCAGCAGGACAGGCATGAAATTTGCCTTTTTTTGCTAATCAGAATAAGGATTTCTAAAAGAAGTTGCTCCCTGCCTCCAGGCACAGCAGCCCTTCCCTGGGGATTTTGGTTTCTCCCCCTGTCAGTTTTGCAGTGCAGCTGTTGCAGCGTGTGTGGTAACACCTGGCCATGCTGCACCTGGCAAGAGCATGGAAGGGGCTCAAAATGGGTCAAAAAATTAAAAGATTAGGGGTTGTTCCATCAAGTCCTCTGCCCACCCCCACTGACACGTGGTAGTGTTTGCAAGGGTCACCTTTTAGAGGCAAAAGTCACCTTTTAATCAGCATATCAGCAGCTCTGTACCCTCTTGGGCTTTGAGCAAGACTGTTTGGGCTTTAACCTGCTTCAGATCTCCAGGGGGCCATGGAAATCATGTGATTATGTTTGTGTTACATATTTTTAATATAAATCCATACTCTCAGGCAGCATGTGCTGGCCACTGTCTACATTCAGCCACTGCTCTCTGCTTCTGCAAACAGGAGGTAAAGGATAATTCCAGCTCTGTTTCCAGCAGTCCCAACAGCTGAAGATGACCCCACTCACTGAAGGACACCAAAATGATGCTCCCTGTTTCTGGAGTGTTGGAACACTTGTTTTTCAGAGCTACCAGCTGGCCCTGGAGTTGCCTAGCCCCCCTTGGGGACAGCAGGGGAAAGGGGACTGGGAATTAAGTTCTAATAAAATAAACTACATCTGGGAAAATGACCTTAGTGCAATTTTTTGGTCTGTTTTTGCATCTTCTATCCTCTGGGTAGCAGTTCAGCCAAAGTGTATGGTACTGTCAGCATCCACACACATGGAAGGATGCTGTAAACCCTGGTCAAACGTTCAGGCTGTGATGGATCACTGAGAATTTCTTTTTTAACCCCTAATTCTTCCTTTTTTGTTCTATTATACTAAGCCTATCACTTCAATCTCATTAAGTTTAGGCAGATAAACATCCTGCCATCTGTCATGAAACTTTTTACACTGCCTGCTGGAGGAAGTGCAGCCGTTTTCCTTTTTTGGGTTGCAAAAGCTGCAGGGAGATACTGCCCTGTTTTCCCAAGAACTTATTTAACACCTCCACGTGCCCTTGGCCTGCTGTGGGCTCTGAGTTCAGATTTGAGTTTAGATTTTAAGAGGCAGGATATTATGTTTGTCCTTAAACACAAAGAAGGAGGTGCTACTTGGCACTTCAATTTGCATTTTGTTGTTTATATCTTCGGCTGTGTTACAGCTAAATGACAGGCTGGGGGGAGGCATGGGAGATGTCCCCCTGCCATGGGGAGGGTGCAGCGTGTCTGCCTGCACGTGAATATCATAAAATGTCCATTTTCTTGTGCAACCCATGGCTGGGACACCCTTCCTACACAGACACCCCAAGGGAGGGGCCTGGTTGAAGGCTTTCCTGACCCCTACCCATTTTTTGGGACATCCCTTCCCAGCACCTATAGAGATGCCAAGGAGCTGCAGCCAGGGGAGGAGAGGAGGGGTCTCCATCAAACTCCAACCAGTGCCACAACCCCGAGGGTCAGCAATGTCCCCAACCCCCCTGGACCCCACAGCCGCGCCCGGCCGTGGGGACAGCACAGAGAGGCGAGACACGGGTTATTGAACCAGGAAGCTTTATTTACACAGTAAAAGTAACAAGCAATTTCCTGAGATTGAGCTGCTCTAGTGCAATCAAGTCATGGAGGGGGCAGGAGCAGCCTCCTGGCCCGCCCGAGGAGGGGACACCTGGGGCAGCCCCTCCCGGGACACGCACGGCCCGCGGCGCTTGTGCAATTGCCAGCGAGACTTGGCTACTACAGGTCATAGCTTCAGAAGGCTTTGTTTTTATTCTTCTTCCCATCTTTCTGTTTTGTTTTGTTTTTAATTTGGCCATCCTCTTCTTTTTCTTTCTCGAACACCGAACCCACACACGCCGCAAAGCACTGCTACAATCCTAGAACATCCTACGTCAGTCTGTTTGCCTGGGCAGCCAGGAGCTTTAAACAATGCACTTGAAACACAATTTTATTGGCCAAACAGGCTATGCTAGCACGTGGAAAAATTACAGTCTATTTTACAAACGCTTCTTTTCGTTGGTTTCTCTTTTTTTAATGTACTCTTTCATAGGACAGGCTCAAAGAGCTACATCTGCAAAACACACAGCAAACTCCCGTGTGCCTGCTAAGACTTTCTGTGTTAAAATCCTATTTTTTTCAGGATGAAGAACCTTTATTGCTGCTGCCACAGCTTTGGTGTCATCCCAAAACAGCTGCTGCCCAGACTGGGTCACAACTTGGACAAGCCACTGAGTCCCTTCACAATAATGAACCTATTTTAGCTACCTAGCAAGGAATAACATCCCTTGTCTGCATATTACTTTAGTATCACATTCTGGCAGCCGGCAGGGGTTTGCCGGGGGATTTGGGGGGCTCCCAAAGCATCTGTGTAATAGGTGAAGTCCTTTACAAACCAAGAGCAAGACCCCCAGGGGATGCCCTGCTCTCCCACTGCATAGGGGACAGATCTCCTGACACCAGGGGAGCAACGCCACTTCTGACTTTACAATCAACAGGATGTCCCCTGAATCTGAGGCACATACTATATTATATTTAATATTTTTAATTACTTTATTTATATATATATTTATATATATATAAATCCACAAATGTTTTACCTCTACAGAGAGAGAGAGAGAGAGAAAAAAAAAATTTAAAAGTAAGGCTTTCTTAAACTGAGAATAAGTACATGAAATCATACAAACCCAACAAGAAATACCCAACAGGACACCACTGTGGCCTCAAAACTGTCGCTAACTGTAGTCTGTGCCTACGCCAACGTGCCCAGTATAAGGCCATGACTCATTGGAGAAGCATTTTTAGTAAGGCAAACGGGTTGTGCTGAATGTAAACTGAATGCTACGGCTACGTCCAGGACAGCTGGGCCGTGGTCCGTTGGCCACCTTCCCACTCTGGGGGGTTAGCATGGCACCAGGAGCAGCCCTTGGAAAGAAAACTGAAGCCCTTAGGAATTCCAGCCCTGGGGATGCCCAGGCCAGAGCCCACCCAGAGCTCTGCAGTGGCCGGACGTGGATTTGGGTGAATTTGCCCTTTGTTGCTCAGCTGAGGAGGTGCCTGTGGCCAGCAGGAGCTGTGTGCCCTGAGACCAGGACGTGTCAGTGGTGGGGAGGGATGGATGGAGCATCAGGAAGACTCAAAGCCAAGAACTTTGCTGTGAGGGTGCCACTGCAGGGGCACAGACAGAGGGGCAGCAGCCTGGGAAAACACTGGAGTGGCTGGACCCTCCACAACAGGAGGCATAAAAATTAACCCAGGGAACATTTTTTTCTAAGTGATGCATAAAGTGACACTTTAAAAGAGCTGGAGGGTTCCCCAAAATGAAAAGACATCCCTGTCATCTCCTCCCCGAATATCTGGGGCTTGTCCTGCTTGCCTGGAGGGAGTGGACACGACCACAGCCACCAGCAAAACCTCAGCAGTGCCAGGACAGGGGTAACAACCCATGGGTTCCACTGTGGTGGGAGATGCCACATACATCCCAAACCACTGCGGAAAAAAGTGCACTAACATAACCAGAAATGATGAATGAAACCTGTACCAGCAGCTCTCAGCCTTTCTGAGTTATGGACCCTCAAGGCATTGCCAGTGGGGCTGGCTTGGTATCTAAGCTGCTCTTGGTATCTAAGGTTTTTTTCCTTTCTCGCATTTGCAAAGCTCGGGAAGTGATCCCTGAGCTTGAAGGAACCAGCAGAAGGAATCCAGAAGATACTGGAAGTCATTTGTACAGCTTTCCTAGAGCTTTAAACAAACAAACAAATAATAAAAAAAAACCAGAGGGAGAAAAAAGAAATATGTGTCCTTCTAAACCTGTTAGCAAGTGGACAGCTTATTTTTAGCAAAGAGAATTCATATCGTACAAACATAATGGTCACTTTATCTGTGCTTTAAAAAGGCACAGGAAGAGGAAAAGCTTTCAGTGCTGCTACCTGGATTTTCAGCCTTTTGCCAGCTGACTTTGTCAAGTAACCCCTCCACGACGTGCCTTGGGCAGGCAGCCCTTCACAGTAAAGCCAAAAAAAAAAAGGGTGGCAGCCATGCCCTGGGTAGCAAAATGGGCACAGCTGCTGGTAAATGGGTAAACAGCCCAGCCCTGCTCAAAACAGGGTGTTGGGAACCCAAATGAGGGTGGCACAGAGCCTGAGTAGGTTTTTTTTCCCAAAAGAGTTGAGAGAGGGGGGCTGAGAAGGAAAAAAATAGGGAAGGAAGGCATCTGAGCATCCCTGTTCAGCGCCCAGCAAGCGCTGCTGCGGATGCCGCCCCACATGGGCCAGGGATCTGTTTAATTCCTCTTCAGGAAAAGGAAAACTAAAAATAAAGGAGTAAAAATCCAGCTCTTGCCATTATTAAATTTAAGCAAAACACTTCACTTGTGATTTCCTCCTCACGGCACTGCCAGGGACATGGGGAGCGAGCGGGTGCTGGGGCCACTCGGGATGTGGCCGGAGGAAAGGAACTGTGGCCACCCCGGCGGCCACCAGCCAGTGCTTGGTTTGCAAATCTCAATATTCTGCTTTTCCCTCCCTTTCTCCAGTCCCAGGGGTGGGAGTTTCTCCTTGTGCACCCCTTTCTGAACTAGCACAGGTGGGACCTGTGGGAGCATGGCCAGCTCCATCAGCTCCACCCCTATCCTGGCAAAAGCCATTTACTTGTGGATTCTGAGTTTTTGGCGATCCCTGTGCCTGGTTTCCCTGTCTACAGGCACTTCCCTCGGCCTGGCTGATCTCTGGCTACAGTAGTTACAAAGAATTTCAAGATTTACACACGCATGCACACGAATTCCTCTAAATACCTGATGAAATTTTGGCAAAGCTGCTTCGTCCCCTCCAGCTGGCAGGCGGGGAGCAGTGACAGGATCCCACAAACTCGCTGGCAACCAGGAGCCCTCCATGGCTCTGCTGGCAGCCCCAGAGCCCAGGGCGAGAAGAGCTGCTCCCTCCTCAGTTGTTTTCTATCTGCTCGATGTCTATCTCGCCGTCCAGCTGGAAGAGGCTCTCGCTGCCCGGCCCGCTGCTGCGCCAGGCCGCCCTGTCCTCCTCCTTGCAGGCGCTCTCCTCCTCCTCCTCGCAGGACAGGTCATCCCTGCTGGGCCGGCGCTCGTCGGGCCTGGCCCGCGGTGGCTCCGGGACAGGGGTGCAGGCGGGGGTCCGGCCCGGCATCACCTCCGGGGCTGCCGTCCATGCCTGGGGACCCGTGGGCCGCTGGGAGCCGTCCTCGGCCGTGGTGCTAAGGCAGGTGAGGCTATTGAATGTCTGGCGGTTCTGCAGAGGGAAGGGGAGAGAGGCAGCTGAGGTAGAGACCGGGGGGAATCCTGAAGCTGGGGTAGAAGTTACACCAGATGAGCTAGGAGTGTTCCCGAGCCCAAACCCGAGCTGCCTCAGCCCAACAGAAAACAAGCAGAGCAGCAGGAACGCTCAGCAGGTCCCCAGGAGATGGAGAGATGCTGCAACCCTCCACCTCCCCATCCATGGCAGGTCCTTTGGCCCTCGTGTCCTTGCAAAAGGCAACGGCATCAAAACCGCCCCCAGCCTGCTCTGGATCGGTCCCATCACCATCTCCACCCCATGCATCGCCCAGTTCCACATGTAAGGCAGAAGAGAGCTCACCAAAAACGAATTAACATTTCCAACAACTCCCTTTTTTAGCCAAGAGAAACTTCAGCACTTTCTTTCAGTAGCTGGAGCTTGTGTCCTGCTAAACCCTCCTCTGTGATGGCTCATGGCTGTTCCCCTCACTAGAGACCAGGCGAGCACAGTTGTCTGTTCCCCGAGTCTCCATGCCTGGTTACCTTGGCCAGAAACTTGATTCAGTTTATGTACTGTCACGCCTTCTAAACAGCTTCAAACTCTCAGAATGACAAGGAGCATGCAGGCATTCCAAACCCTCTGGAGCAGAGCATGCGGAACCTCCCAGGGACGCAGCCTGGCCACGAGCGTGCTCACCTGCCAGGGAATGCCTTTAGCCCGGGTTGGTTTTTAAAAGAGCAAACTAAACCCTCATTACTGAGTGCCAATGGAAATAACGAGGCCATGCCAGTGGCAGAGTGTGTGCTCTGAGCAGGAGGAGACTGAGGAGGATCTCAGCAGCTTGTGGAGCCTCTCATCAAGCCAGCGTTCACTTCTCAGACATTGGGCCTGGACATAACCCATGGGATAGGCCTGAATGGGAATGCCATAAATACCTGGCAGGAAGGCAGCCCCCTCACTAGCTAGAGATGTTCACCTGTTACTGGTCAGTTCTGGGTCCCTCATGACAAGGAAGAGGGGCTGGAGAGTGTCCAGAGGAAGGAATGGAGCCAGGGAAGGGTCTGGAGCACCAGGGGTGGCTGAGGGAGCCAGGAGAACTTCAGTAGCCAACAGAGCACTGGTGACACAGAGTGACAGGGCTGCTGCCTCTATCTGCTCTGGCTGGCCCAAGTCAGGACCAAACACACAGCCTGAGACACAACCTTGCTCCAAAACATCCCCACTGGCATTCCCAAGGAATTAGGCACGTTTGCTTGAGGGTTTTTCCATTCAAATCCAGGTGAGCTGGGAGAAACTCACCACAATAACTTACCCCAGGCTGTAAACAAAGGAAGATCACCCATTTACAGAGCCCCTAAGGGATATGCAGGGGTTCTGCATCACAGCCCAGTAAGTTCTTGACAAATCAAAGGGCCTTGTGCTGAGTTGAACCCATGGATCAGAGGCTTTGTGTGCTGCTCTACCACATGCATGAAAAAAAGAGTCATTGCAGATGCTGCTCTATCTAAACAGAGAAGTTCCTGCTGCCCCAGAAGGAGTTGGCCACTGCCCAAGCTGGGGGAAGCTACATTTTGCATGGCCTTCAGTCTCTGAAACCTTCAAAAACCCACAAACCCCAAGCCCGTGTGAAAAAAAGGACATTTGTTCTCTAAGTATGCAATTGCACCCAGCCCTCACGTCATCCTGGTCATATTTTTTTT
>VYZP01032933.1:2691-31429 GCA_013400635.1 Hypocryptadius cinnamomeus
AGTGCTGTGGGTGGCAGTGGGAGCAGAGGTGGGATTGGGGACATGGGTGGCAGTGGGAGCAGAGGTGGGATTGGGGACAGTGGTGACAGTGCTGTGGGTGGTACCAGCTGGGTTAGTGCCAACACTAGAGCTGGTGGTGGTCCTGGAGGTGACAGCAGGGACTGGGGTGCCACTGGGGCTGCTGGTGGCCAGGAGGGTGCTGAGGGTGACAGCGGGGGAGGTGGCTCTGTCCGTGGTGGGGGCCTGGTGGGTGGAGCAGGGCGCTGCGCTGGTCACAGAGGGACGGGCAGTGGAGGTGGCAGTGGGGACAGGGGGACCCCCAGTGTGTGGTGGGGTGCCTGGGGGGGTTGGGGTCCTGGGGGGAACCGTGCTCGGCTGATGGGTAGAGTGGCTGCTAATGGCAGTGGTGGTGGGGACATTGACACTGGCTGAGGGGTGAGGAGGGCTGGGGACAGTGGTCATGGAGGTGACACTGGCCGAGGTGATGGGGACAGTGGGGAGGGTGGTGGCACTGGCCGAGGTGCTGGGGACAGTGGGGAGGGTGGTGACACTGGCCAAGGTGGTGGGGAGAGTGGGGACAGTGGTGGACACAGGGGTGACATTGCCTGAGGTGGCAGGGTTAGGAGAGGTGGGGACAGTGGCCATGGAGCTGACACTGGCCAGGGTGGTGGGGCCAGCAGGGGTGGTGACAGTGGTCATGGAGGTGACGCTGGCTGGAGTGGTGGGCACAGGGGTGGTGACAGTGGCCGTGGAGGTGGCAGCAGGGCTGGCTGTCCCCGTGGGCTCGGGCCGCCCTCCCTGCAGGCCGATGCCCAGCACGCAGTCCAGCTCCTGCTGGGACTGCAGCTGCACCCAGCTCACCACCGAGGGCTCGTGCTCGTGCTCCTTCAGCTCAGGGAGGTTTTCCCCCAGCAAATGTTTCACGTCAGTGACGCTGAGTTTCTGCAACACACACACAGAGCATCCCCTTCCCTCACCCTCACAGCCCCAAAGGCTTTGCTAACGGGGCTGCAGAGCAACTAAAACTTCCTAAAGGAAATTTATAAAGGTGAGAAAGTGGAGAATTGGTGACTTGGCTGGGCTCTGACCTCAGCCCCCCTGCTCAGCCCTCAGCCAGCCCTGCCCTTCCCTGAGGAGAGGGACAGCAGCACCCCAGGGCTGTACCTGCAATTCCTCAGGATTTAGGGCAAGGAAGGTGCCCAGATCCATGTTTATGGCCACACCGGCATTAGCCAAGTCCTTCAGATCTTCTGCAGGAGCTCCACCTTAAAGAGAGCCCAGGGGACACCTGGAGATGTGCAAACCCTTCCAGCACTTCTGGGGAGGATTTGGGGAGGTTCTGGAGACTGCCAGACCTGCGGCTGAGAAGAGACCCTGAAGCTGGTGGTGGGAAGGAGGGTGGAGGGGAAGCACCTACCCAGGTATGGTCGGATCTGGCAGTAATAGGGGCCAGGGGTGCTGGCCAGGCTGGCAAAGGCCTCCCGAGCCTTCCTGTAGAGCTGCTCCTTCTTGGATTGGGAGCATGAAGAGATGTTCAACTGCCCAGCAGTCCTGGAAGGGGGGCACAAGTCAGCCCTGATGTCTTAAGTTTGAGCTTTCATATCTTCCAGATTCTGGACTGCATTGGTTTCTAACTCTGAACTTCATATAAAGTGTCAGCAGTTCTCCTCACAGCTCAGTCACACAGAACAATCCTTTTCCAGCCCCAGAACCAAGGACACCGCCGCAGCTTCAGCCCCAAAAAGTGCAAACAACAGGGAACGGAGGAGAGCAAACTGGGAGGATGGGACTGCATCACCTGAGCTGGAATTGGACAATGAACCCCAATATGGAAATGGACCAAAACTTATAAAAGTGTGAAAACTCGTGACCCATTGTCCATCTTGGGGGTAGCCACGGCCAGGCTCTTGTACTGCCCAAGGTGTATCCTGTGAAAGCCTTTTAATAAATCCCTACTTTATTCCTTTAACTCTGCCCAGCCTCTGTTCCAGACAGCCTCTCAAGGCATCAGCAGCACCCCAAATTGCAGATAAATTGTTCTGGTGGCTGGGAGGCATGAGGGGAATATCCCTGCTCACGGTCCTGGAGCTCAGGTGAGATCTGGGATTGGGACACAGCCATCTGTGCTGATTGGGAGTGGGGACATCCACAACAGAGCTGGGGCTCTTCCATCCCACCTCCCCAGAGCCCTGGGGCCTCTCAGGGCTGAGCAGCAGCCCCAAGAAGCGGCTCACCCGATGGCTGCAGCAGGGATCTGCTGGATCTGCTCCTCCTGCAGGTTGCACAGATGCTTGCCTCTGATTTCCTGGAGCAGGGGCCCCGTCAAGGAGCCCCCCAGGGTCAGGTACCTGCTGAGCAGCTCCTGCACCTGAGGGACACAGGCAGGGATGGGAGACGCTCCTGGTAAGGATGGCAGTGCTGCCAACCCCCAAAAAACCCCACAATGCCTCCACCCTGAGCTGGGCTGGGACAGGGGCACTCCCAGTTTGGGTTCCTCACCTTTCTTCTGCCATGGGTTTACCTGGGAATCATTCCACTGTCCTCCTGAGCCGCTGAGCAGGGCTGAGAGGGTGTCACTGGATGTCACCTGCCACTGGCTGATCTCCTGCTCCGTGTACAGGCGGGACAGTGTCCCCAGGTGCCTCAGCTGCTCCTCCGGGATCCCTGACCCCTGGAAAAACTGTGGGGCAGGAAAGAGGGTGAGGGAAGGGAAATAAGGCAGGAATGAATGCAAAGGACCCACCTGGGCACCTTCTTTCCTGTGCCCCCTGATGCCTGTTCCCTGCCCATCCCAGCTCAGCCCGTGTTGCTGGGGGGCCCTGTCCTGTGCCACCCCTTACCTCATCCACCTTTTTTTTCAAGACCCGGGAAGCCCCTGAGGTGATTGGCAGAGCCAGCACAGCCTCCAGGTTTTCTATTAGCACATCATTGCTCAGGCATAGGTCGAGCTGGTCAAACATGTCAGGGGAGAGGTAGAAGATGATGTCATCGATGTTGCTGGCAGTGATGGGCTCGGACTGGCAGCCTGAGGGCGAGGAATTGTGTCAGGCAGAGGTGTGTGTCCCGTGTGTGCCCTTCCCACCTGGCCCTGCTCCTGCCACAGAGCCCTGGTGAAGGACAGGGAATCACAAAAACGTGGCTCAAGCCATGGTGGATCCTGCTCCCATCCCCTGGTTCCCAATCCACAGAGGTGCCTCACTAGTTGTCATTCCCTAAAGTCATTCCAGAAGAACCTGGTGATGTTTTGCAGCCCTTTTGTGCTTTGTCCTGTTAAAGGCAGCTCAAACTTCTCCATGTCCCCTACATGAGCATCCTCTGCTCTTGCAGCATCCTGCCCTGGCGCTGGCCCTGCCTGGGGACTGTCCCACTGTCCCAGCTCCTTCCTGAGTGCTGCCACCACATCCCTTCTCCCAGGTGAGAGCAACCCCCATCCTGGGCTTTAGGGACATTTCCCCACTTCCCCAGTTTATGGGAATCCCAGATTTCTGCCTGGTCCAGCCGGGAGCTCCCAGATCCTACCAGCCCTGGGCATCGTCCCCTCCCAGAGCTCCGGACTGGCCGGAGGGAAGGGAAACACTCACGGTCCGTGCTGCGCTTCAGCCTGGGCTGGGAGGCAGCTGATGCTGCTGCGAGCGCCCTGAGGAGGATCAGGGATTTCTCCCGCTGGGAATGTCCCTGGCTGATGTAGGCGGCAGCGATGCTCCTCCTGAAATCCTCCCGTGCTGCCTGCGGGGACACAGGGTGCTGGGACCGAGGGGCACAGGGACAGAGGATGCTGGGACCGGGGGGACAGGGACAGAGGATGCTGGGACCGGGGGGACAGGGACAGAGGATTCTAGGACCGGAGAGCACAGGATCCTGAGTCCCCCAGCCTCGGAGCTGACCTGCCTGGTGGTCATCTCTCCCCGAGGAGGGACCTTACCTCGGCCACCAAACTCAGCGTGGTCTGGTTCAACGCCAGCACGAGCGGCCCCAAATCTTGCAGAGTCTGTAAATCCCAGCTTGAAGGATCCCTGCGGCAGCAGGACCAGCTCAGCATCCCCGCGGATCCCCACCCCTCCTGTCCGCCGCCCGCCCTTCCAGGAGCAGGAAGGCTCCTCACCCGTACGCTGTGTCCCCCGAGAGGAGCAGGGCATTGAGGGCGTCCTGCTGTGCCCCCGCCAGCGCCGGGCAGAGCTTCAGCATCTCCAGGATGTTGGGATGCGAGGCGGGGATGGTGTCCGGCTCCAGGTCACACACCAGCGCCCCGAGGCTGTACACGTGGGGTGTCATGAAAATGTCCCCTAAAGTCAGTGCCGGGGTGCTGCCACCTCCGCGGCCGGGTGGGTGTCCCCATATCCCGGGGTTTGGGTGCGGGACAAAACAGCAGCGCCCGGCTTTCAGCCGGGAGCCGCGTGGAGGAAGGCGAGTTCTCGGTGTGTTTGTGTTTCGGCAGGAGCCCAGCCCGCTGGAATCCCAGCACAGAACAGGCTGCACGGGGCCGTAAATCCTCCCTGCCCCAGTGACTCGGCACAGCAGCAGATGTGGGATAAACTCAAATTCACTCCACTGGACCCCCCGGGACCCCCCAGAGCCCCCGCCGGGGCTGGTACTTACTGGGGATGCTCAGCGTTGGACAGGACGGCTCCAATAATCAGGGCAGCCTGGGGAGAGGATGGGGGATGCTCAGCCTCGGTAAGGAAAGGGAAGAATGAGATGCAGGGAATGGGATCTGAGCCGGCTGGAGCACCCAGACTGCTGCCCTTGGGAGCAGCAACTCCACGGGAACAGCCAGGAGCTGCAGCAGCCCCTGGGTTACTTGTGGGGACAAAAGCCATCAAAGCCACTCTCAGCAGCGGGGACACTCGGGTGGGTCTGTCCCTGCTTGCCTGGAGCTGGGTTTGGGAGCAGGGCATGGAGGTGAGGGATGGGACAAGAACAGGGCCACGCTCTGCACAGGGGGACAGCAGGGAGGTGGAGCTGAGCACTGCGGGAATGGTGGCACCTCCAGTGCCACCTGGGGAATTTTGGGAAAGCCCCGGCACGGCGGGAGCCAGCAGAGCCGGCAGGGACTCACCGCTGTGGCTTTCACCGGGTCTGTGGAGACACCTGCAAAGAAGCAGGAGCAGGTTAGGAAACAACCCTGGATTATGAACGGCTCGTCGTGGTTGTTCTAAGCAGCTCCAGGTTTGAAGTATGGGAAGAGCCTTTCCTTTGCTAATTTCATGTTTAGGAAATGCTGTGGATCGCTATGAAGGGAACAGCCCCCAACCCGAGCAGCCCCGGCTCCCTGCAGGAGGGTGTGGAAGACAAAGGGATAAATCCATCCCTGGAAATCTGGGGAGACGTGTCCCTGGGAAAAGCCTGCGGGTGCTGAGGGGAGCAGGAGGCAGAGCCCTGGGAGGGCTGAACTGAGCGGGATTGGGATGAGGAGCAGCACAGCTGGAGCATCCTTGGTGCCAGGGGGTGCCTGGGGGTCCCGGGGCAGATTTTGGGGACAGGATGTGACTCACGGAGGCAGAGGGTGGCAGCTGCCAGGGCTGGGGCTGCCCACACCATGGTGCTGGTGCCAGGGGTTCGTCCTTGGAGCGGATCTGGAGAGCCGTGTCCAACACTTGGAATTGCTGGAGGTCCTGGGGCTGATTCTGTCACCCAACACTGGGGCTGGAGCTGTTCCACACTCGGGGTCAGAGCTTGGGGACAGCACTGGAGGTCCTGGGGCTGATTCCGTCACCCAGCACTGGGGCTGGAGCTGTGGGGTCAGGGGTCTCACTCTGCCCACCCCGTCTCTGTGCTGCTGTACAGAACCCCCAGCAACCACAGGTGAGATTTTAAATCTGACATAACAGAAAACAGGACTTTTCCCACCCGTTAGTAAAAGAAACTTCACAATTGTCCTGCAGGGACAGGATCCCCTCCATCCCCCAGTTCCTCACCAGCACAGACTGGGAGAAATCCAGTGTAAGGCAGTGGGGAGGCCCAGCAGGTGTTCCCAACCCCTCCACACCCCTCAGGGGGATCCCCTGATAGAAAATCAATCCCTGCTCCTGAAATTCCCTCGGGGCTGCCCACAGCAATCCGTTATCGCCGTTTGAACCCAACGCAAGGAATTTTCCCCCCTAAATCTCATTTTTCCCCCCCACATCCTACCGTGGCTGTGCTGAGCCGTTCTCCTCCCCCTTGTCCAGCGGGATTTGGCTCCGGGATGGGAGGATTCGGCCGGGAAGGTGCTGGCGGGGCTGGGGCAGGGGCTGGGCAGCGCTCGGCACTTTATCTGTGCGGGGTGGGGATGTTGCTCCGCACGCGGGGTGTGACGGGGCAGTTTCTCAACTCTGTTTTGTCAGGCTCCTTTCCTTCTCCCTGGTTTTGCTTTGGGGTTGTTTCCTACTTCTCATAAAGGGTCACTGAGCTCTGGGTTCAGCTGAACCGAAAATGAACCCAGAAGGAGTTAAAGCTTCTGGTTTGGGAGTTTCTGTGCTCCTGAGGGGGATTAAGGTGCTCCCGGTGAGGAGAATACCTGCAGAGCTGCTCAGGGGTTGTTTTGTAGGGCAGCTGGGGTGCAGAACAGACTGAGCTCAGTGATGGGCTCAGCACCCTCTGGAAGGTGTTTCCCCCGTGCCTCTCCTTTTTCCCTAGATAACAGCCAATCCCATCCCCTTTTTTTCAGTTTTTCCCCTGACCATGTTCCAAAATGCTGTTGAGCACGTGTCATGAAGGGGACCAAGACCAAAGGAATCAAATCTTTCCCGAGGCTCTGAGATGACAACCTGGAGGAGCTGTGAGCACAAACTTTATCTGAGCGTTTATCCCCGGGAAAAGGGAAGGGTGGCTGGGCTGGAGCAGGGCTGCACCCTCCTCTCGGCCAGGTTTGGGGGGTCCCAGCCCTCCCCGAGGGTCCCTGGAGCTGCTGGCACAGTGTCAGTGACCCCCAGCCCTGTCCTGTCCCCAGCCCTGTCCCCCAACCGGTCCTGCAGCCCCAGGACTGGGTCCACGCCCATGGGTGTTGCTGGTTTCTATTTTGGAAGGATTTACTGTGAAAATAGCTCCTGTTGGGACAGTAAAATTACAGAATGCTGTGAGGCTGCTGGAGGGACACAGCCCCTGCCCCAGGCTGGCTGGACAGAGGTGGCTGGAGCAGGAGGGCAGGGACACATCAGGGCCACTCTGGGGGTCACCGCGTCCACTGTGTCCCTGTGGAGATCAAAGCTGGTCCTGAAACCGCCTCAGGAGCTGCCACTGGAGGATCCACCCCGACCTTGAACATGTGGAGGAACATCTGCCCCGAGCTATTCCTGCGGACATTCCCAGGTCAGCTGTGAGCTCTGACTGCACCTCCCTGTGCCAGGAGGGCTGGGAATGCTTGTCTCCCTTAACCAGTTGTCCTCTGCCCATGTCTGGTTCATAACCTTCAAAAAAATCTCCCAGTCTTAAAGACTGCAATAATTCCTTGGGTCTTCAATTGGTTTTCCCTCTGCTCCAACCTGAGGGATGAGTGTCCCTCACACAACAATCCAACCCCTCACACAAAAATCCCACAGCTCACACAACCTTCCTGCCCCTCACACAACAATCCCGCAGCTCCCACAACAATCCAACCCCTCACACAATCCTGCCCCTCACACAACAGTCCCCTCACACTCAACCTTCCCTCACACAAAAATCCAGCCCCTCACACAACAATCCTCTCACACTCAATCCTCCCTCACACAACAATCCCCTCACAAAATCATCCTACAGCTCACACAACAATCCAGCCCCTCACACAACAATCCCCTCACACAACCATCCTACAGCTCACACAACAATCCTGTCCCTCACACAATCCTGCCCTCACACAACAATCCTCTCACACTCAATCCTCCCTCACACAACAATCCTCTCACACTCAATCCTCCCTCACACAACAGGTCGGCCTGGTCGGAGCCCCGGGGCCGCTCCTGCGGGGCCGGTCCGGCCTCATTCCCCTCATTCCTGGAAGCCCCCGGGAGATGGATGCGGAGAGCGGACAGTGAAGGGCAGAGACACGTTTAATACAGCAAATACACCAACAGTGGAACTGCGGGGTGCATGGGACATCACAGCCACACCACAACCCCAGGGCACTGGAGGAGCCGCAGCCCCGCGGGCAGGAGGGGACAGGACGGGGACACTGCCCTGGAACGCAGCCGGGAAGGGCGCCTGGAAAACTCCCTCTGCAGGGTAAGGAAATTCCCTTTTATCTGTGGCGCTGGGGAAAAGCAGCACGCAAAGGCTGGGCTGGGGTGTGGGGGCTCCTCCACGCAAACACGGCGGGCTCGGGGTGCCAGCCATGTCCCCATCCCTCATCCCGGCCGTGCTCCCAGCAGGAACCGCTCCCAGCGCGGGCAAGGCCGGGTCCCCAATGTGCGAATCCGCGTTGTCACTTTCCAGCACCTCCCGGGCGCGTCACCCCTCGAATCTTTGGCAAACAGATTCTTTGTGTTCCTTCCCAGCTGCGGGACCTGCCTGGCCTCTCCCAGCCACCGGGCCCGGCAGGAAGGACAACGGGCTCCTGCTCCTCCAGCCCCCCGAGACCTCTGGCACCAGCCCCGAGCCCACCGTGCCCGCTCAGTGCCCAGGGCTGGCACCTCAGGCCATCCCCACCCTGCAGTGGTGGCACTAAGCCACAACAGAAAGGGACACACGGGACAGGTGATCCAATTCTCCCCCCACTCCCCCGGGGATTTTGGTGATTTGCAGGGTGTGTTTATCCACAAGGAGAGGGCTGTGACATTTTATCCCCTCTCGGGGTGGGAATATCAGCTGTGTGAACCCCATGAGGTGTGTTTTCAAAAGGATGGGGCTGGTGAGGTGACAACTCTGGGCACGTGCTGACGTGGTCCTTGAAAGCCCTGGGATGGGGCTGTGTGGATCCAGCTGTCCCTCCTCAGCTGTCCTGTTCTCCTCATTTCCAAATGTCCCCCAAGGACTGCAGAGGATGGGCAGGGAAGGGGAAAGCAAAGCAGGATGACCAGCAAAGCAAGGGCACTTCCAAGGAAATTTCTTGGCATCTGTCAAAGCTAAGCTCCTGCCTGCTCTTCCCATCAGTTCTCAGCCTTTCTTTCACCTTTGTCCTTTTCCTACCGTTCCAGAGCTTTCTGCAACTGCCCAGCTGAAAGACCTGCCTGCAGGACCCTCTGGAAACCTGCCAGGCAGGAGCCACCCCATGGGACCTACACAGGACACTGATCCCTCCTCAAGTGGGTGAGCAGAAATGGATTTGTGTCCTCTGACCTGTCTCAGCAGGGATAAAAGCAGGAAAGGCAGTGCTAGTAGAAGGAATAATAAAACCCATTAAAAAAGCTTTGGGTTGCTGGCTCTCTAACCACAGAAATACTAAAAATACCTCATTCCTGAGACCACCAGTATTTTACAAACCTTAAAAGACTAGATTCTCTTCCTAGAAAATTGAAAAAAGTTTAAAATCCATTGGTATGAGCTCCTTCAGCTTCACCAAACCTTTAAAAACCACCCAGGTGGGCTGAGGGAGGGGGTGAGGGGCAGGGACCTTTCCATGCCCATCCCAGTCCAGTTTCACAGGACACCCTGGGACTGGGGGACTATCAGTGTCCCCAGAATGTGCTCCAGCCCCCAGTCTCCCACCTCCCACACAACAGAGCAGCTGGAGTGAGGGAATGCGAATGGGGGACAGGGACACTGGAGCTGCACCCAGCATGTTCTCCCCTCCCTGTGCTGGGCTGCAATTCTGCATCCAAGCATGGAGAGGTTGTGGGAATGTCCATGGCAAAGGCAGTGCCCAGCTGTGCCCGAGCCCCAGGACAGGGATAGAAAGCTTTGGGGTCACTCTAAGCTGGAGTGTGACACTGACTACGCTGCTGAGGCCCAGGATTGGGAAAGGGACGCTCCGTGACCAGATGGATGATGGGCATCACAAAACAACCCCACCTCAACCGCTCCTAAAATCCACCTGATGCCAGCCCCAGGAGCGAGGGAAGCCACAGAGGGAGTGCAGGTGTGGAGGCAGCGCTGGGCTCCGTGGGGACCCACTGGGACAAGGCTGGAGCTGGAAATGCAGGGATGTGCTTTGTGCTCACTCCAGAGCCCACTCAGCCAACCACTGCTCGCACCGCGCCCGCTGCTCCTCCGTCTCCTCCCTGCTGCCTTCACCCCCTGCTCCCTCCTCTCTGGCAGCTTCCCGGCTCTCCTCCTCCTCCTCCTCCTCCTTCTGTGTCCCCTTGTCCTTGAGCTCCTGGATGACATCCTCCAGCCGCTGGGTGACGTGCTGGGGCACCCAGTTGCTGTCCATGGTGGTGACGAAGGGGTCGGGCGCGCACACCTCGATCAGCTCCTTGCCGGTGGGAATGCGCAGGTAGTAGGCGTGGAGCATCATCCTGTAGGGATTGCTGTCCTGCCTGCGGCTGTAGGTGAAGTCCCCCACGATGGGGTGGCCGATGGCGCTGCAGTGAACCCGGAGCTGGTGAGTCCTCCCTGGGGGGAGAACAGGAATCAGGGACGGGGAATTCCTGAATCCCTCCTTCAGGGCGTGGTGACAATACACCTAATGGCATTTGTCCCCCTGAGCACGGCAGTTCTCAGCTTCCCTCATCCCTTTCCAGGCTCTGGTCCACATCAGAGCTGCCCCTGTCCCCACCTGTCAGTGGCTGTAGCAGCACTTTGGTGACGGGGTCTCCGCTGTAGGATCCATGTTCCAGCACGATCATCTCCGACTGGCACGGCTTGGGATTCTCACAGCCTGCAAGGAGATCCAGAGAGGGTTTGTGACGCCCCAGCACATCCCTGGCGGTGTGGGCAGAGCAGGGGACGGGGCTGCTCACCCTCTGTGCCCTCAATGCACATCATGTGGGTCATGCCCTCTGTGGTGTTCTTCCCGATGGCGTAGCGGATCGTCATCCGGCTCTGGCTCACGTGGCCCCTCACCTGGGGACAGGAATGTGCAAACCGAGCTCTGGCACGTGCTCCTCAACCACTCCCCACGACAGGAATCAAGGAATCACACAAAGGGTGGGGTTGCAAGGACCTTAAAGCCCATCCATTTCCCCAAGCCCAACTCGTTGTCGGGGGCAGGGACACCTCCAACATTGCTCCCAGCCCCATCCAAGCTGGCCCTGGACACTTCCAGGGATGGGGCAGCCACAGCTTCTCTGGGCACCCTGTGCCAGAATTCCTTCCTGATATCCAACCTAACCCCACCCTCTGGCAGTGGGAAGACATTCCCTGTGCCCTGTCCCTCCATGCCCTCGTTCAAATCTCTCTCCAACTCTCTTTGAGCCCCTTTAGGCTCCAACTCTGAATCTTGCTCTTCCCCAGAACACTCCCAACTCCCTCAGCTTTCCCTCAGGGCAGAGTTGCTCAGGAACACCAGAAGGCCAAGGCAGGAGGAGGCAGGGAGGGCTCACCAGGGCCAGGTAAGCTTTGGTCACCAGGCGCTCCTTGAAGCACTTGTAGGCACTTCCCGCCGCCGCTTTGTTGAGTGCCACACACAGGGCCCCGCTGGTGGAGAAATCCAGCTGGTGGCAGAACCTGGGAAGGACACGGGGGTAAAGGAGCGTGCTGGCCATCTCAGGAGTGTCCCCAGCTGAGGGCACAGCCGGGCTCAGTGCCCGGGCGCTCACCTGAAGCCGTAGTAGGTGTCGGGGTCGGCCAGCTCGGGGAAGCGGTGCTTGAGCTGGCTCTGCAGGGTCAGCGTCTCGTACCACATCTTGCTGTCGATGCGCAGGTCCCAGTGCTTGTTGACCACGATGAAGTCGGAGCTCTGGTACAGGATGGACAGGTTGTCGATGGTGCCCGGCTCCATGGCAGCACCCTGCGGGGCAGAGAGAGCGAGGGGGAATCGGGATGAGGAACCGCCGGCTGCGGGATGGGCACAGCAGCCCCGGACACACGGGACGGGCAGGGAGCAGGGCCTGGAGGCGGGATACCCCAGCAGGGAATGGACATGTACCGGTGCTGCCGAGGTACCAGCGTCACCTGCAACACTGCTGTCACCCTGCCTGTCCCCCAGCCTCACCGGTGTCACGCCGTGCGGATGCAGGTCCCACGGCGGCACGGATGCTACAGCAGCGCTCCAGCCGCCGCCACGCCGATGTCACAGCGCACGGCTCCGCCGCTGTCCCGCTGTCCCGGGACGCCCCGGCACCACGCGTGGAAGGCCCATGCCCGCCCCGCTGTCACGGGTGGAGGCCCCGCAGCCGCGCGGTGCTGGCTCTGCCCATCCCGGCGGCGGCGATCGGCCTCGCCCCGCTCCCCGCTGCAGCCCGGCCGCGAGCGCGGCGGCTCCGCCGGAGGGCACGGGACAGAGGGGAGGGGACAGGCGACGCGAGGCGGGGACGAGCACTGCGGAGAGGACCCCGGACAGGGCAGCAGTGACCCGGGCAGGGCGGAGGTGACCCGGACCCGGCTGGGGGGACCCGCGCAGCGCCCCCGCCCCGGCCCCGCCCGCTCCCGCAGCGCCTCCCGGCAGCGCTCACATCGCGTCCAATCAGCGCCGGCCCCGCCTCCGCCCGCGNGGCTTCTACGAGCGCTTCGCCGACGAGCTGGAGGTGCTGGCCGAGCTGGGAGGTGGGCGCTGCTGCGGCGCCGGGACGGGAGGCGGCGGAGGGAGGGAGCGGGCAGGACCGTGCTTTGCGCGCCCGCGTGTGCCCGTCCCGCCGCGGGTCCCCTCCGGTGACCGGCACCGTGGTCTGACCCCTCTTGCAGATGAGCCATCCCCACCCGCCGGCCCCAAAACATCCCAGTTCCGGGGCAAGAGGCAGCCGCCGGCGGAGCCCGACCTCCCCGGGGACTCTCCCGGGGGCACCGGCGCCAAGAAGAGGGACCGGGACTGTGTCCCCGCCGTGTCCCCGGCAGCAGCCGAACCCCGCAGTAGGTTTGACCCGGTTCCCCGGGTGCTGCTGTCCCCTGTTCCCCGCCCCGAGCGGTGCCGGGTGCTGGAGCATCCCCTGGGTGCCACCGTCCGTCAGTGATGCTCTCGCTTGCTGCAGCCCCGAAGCCGAAGCGGCAGCGCCTGGAAGCTGTTAAGAAGCTCGATTTCGGTGCAGACGATGAGCTGGCTCCGGATGTCTCCTGGGATGGTGGCCCAGAGGCACCTGTGGCTCCCCACAACACCAGGTTGGCCACCCTGAACCCCATTTTTAACACGAGAGAGGGGAAGGGCCCTTCCCCTACTGAAGGAATTTGGTGTTTTCCAGCTCGAACCACCTGGAGATGAGTGGAATGATCCCCCTGCAGACCACACCACCCTTGGAAAAGATGAGGGTCCTGAGGAGACCCCCCATCCTGGAGGATTACATCAACGTGACATCCACCCAGGGCACCAGGGTCTTCCTGGTGCTGAGGGATGATCCCTGCAGGACAGGGCTGGAGGTGAGCAGGGATCTGAAGGTCGGCTTTGCTCCTCTGTGGCCTCCAGGTGGCTCAGGAGGGGGCTGGCTGTGCTGTGTCCTTGCAGATCCCAGATTCCCTGGGCTGGAACGCTCGCAGGCCGCTCCACTTGCTGGGGGTGCCCTTCTCCTACCTGAAGGAGCAGGTGGATGAGGAGGTACCACAGCTCCCTGACCTTCCCCCTGTCCCTGCCACCCCTGCTGGCCACAGTGCTGGCTCCCAAATTCCTGTCCCCAGCCATGGACTGGGGGGTGTCTCTGACCCCTCTGTGCTTTGCTCCAGCGTCGCAGGCAGGTTCTGGAGGCCTCCCAGCAGCTGACAGAGGTCATAAACAGGTGAGATGCTGGCATGAAATCCCTCCCCAGCCCCTGCCATGCTGCTGGATTTGCCTCCCTCACAATCAAGTTTTGGGGGGACCTGCAAGCAGAGGAGCCTTTTTGCCCTCATCACCCCCAGCTTGGGGAGTCTGGGTGGAGTTCCCACCCTGCCCTGGCTCTGGGGTGCTTTGGGGTGAGTTCATTCCGTGCTGCAGTTGCCTGGGGAGCGAGCCCAGCACCGAGAGCCCAGATCCCAGCATGGACACAGCTCCAGCATCTGAGGAGGAGTCTGCATCCCACTGCCTCTGGGTGGACAAGTTCACCCCCCAGCGCTACATGGAGCTGCTCAGTGATGATGTGAGGTGCTGGGACAAGGGGGGGATGGGATGGGTGGGGTCAACACCTCTGCAGCTCTTCCTTAATGCCACGGGATCAGGAATTGCCTTTGGAAGCATTGCCTGGGGGGCTGTGTCTGTGCTGCTCCGCCTGGGAGCTGTCCTGAGTCCCTGGGAGCTTGAGATGGCAGGTTTGCACTGGGGGCTGGGGATCTTCTGGCAGATGAGCCTATGGAACGTCACAAGACAAAAAAAAAACAAGACAGAAAAGGTTGAGAGGATTTTAGCCAGAAATTGTTGGGTATTTTGAATTGTTTTGGGGAAATGTTAGAAGATTTGTAGGGAATTGGACGTGCTGGGAGAGGCTGGGAATTGCTGAGTTGAGCCAAGAGGGAACAGGGCCAGCAGGGATGAGGCTGATGTGACTTATCCAGGGTTTTCCTGAGGGATGGGGGCTGAGCTGGGAAGGGAAATGTTCCCACGTTGTCCCACGGAGATGCCAGGTGGAACCCTGAGCAGCCTCCTCCATGAAGGAGAGCCTTCCTCTGCCTCAGCTGGATTTTTCCCAGGTTCCATGGGTTTTCCCTGCTTTCCTGCAGTACACCAACCGCTGCCTGCTGAAGTGGCTCAAGCTGTGGGACACGGTGGTGTTCGGCAAGGACAAGGCTGGCAAAAAGCCCAAGCCCAGCTCTGCAGCTCATCCCCCACTCAGCCATCCCAAGGAACATCCCAACAAGTGGAAAACCAAGGTCCAGCTCACCGAGGAGATGCTGGAGGCTGAGCTGGACCAGCACAATAGACCCAAACACAAGGTGAGCAGGAGGGACGTGGCTGTGGGTCCCTGTGCTGCCACCAGCTGAGGAGCAGCGTTGTCCCCTCTGAGGAGGAAGCCCTCCAGGGGTGACCTCCCCTCTGTGCCACAGGTGGCCCTGCTCTGTGGGCCCCCTGGACTGGGCAAGACCACGCTGGCCCACGTCATCGCCAGGCACGCGGGGTACAACGCTGTGGAGATGAACGCCAGGTGAGCCCTGAGTGCAGGTGAGCCCCTGGGTGCAGGTGAGCCCCTGGGTGCCAGGTGAGCCCTGAGTGCAGGTGAGCCCTGGGTGCCAGGTGACCCCTGGGTGCCAGGTGAGCCCCTGAGTGCAGGTGACCCCTGGGTGCCAGGTGACCCCTGGGTGCCAGGTGAGCCCCTGAGTGCCAGGTGGGCCCCTGAGTGCCAGGTGAGCCCATGCCCTGCCCACAAAAGGGGGCAGGTAATGCTATGGCAGAGGTGATGCTGGAGATGATGGTGGCCTAGGGGTGATGCTGGAAGTGATGCTGTTCTGGAGGTGATGGGGTAATGCTGGGAGTGATGGTGTCCTAAGGGTGATGCTGGAGGTGATGATGCTGTGGAGGTTGTGCTGTTCTGGTGATGATGCTGTTCTGGAGGTGATGGTGCTGGTCTGGAGGTGATGGTGCTGTGAAGGTGATGATGCTGTTCTGGTGGTGATGGTGCTGGTCTGGAGGTGATGATGTCTCGGGGGTGATGCTGTCCCACGGATGATGCTGTCCCGGGGGTGATGCTGGCCGTGTCCCCACGCCCAAAGTCACCTGTCCCCGTGTCCCCTCGCAGCGATGACCGCAGCCCTGAGGTGTTCCAGACCCGCATTGAAGCTGCCACCCAGATGAGGTCGGTGCTGGGCTCCCACGAGAGGCCCAACTGCCTCATCATCGACGAGATCGACGGCGCGCCCGCGGTGAGCCCGCGGCACCTGCACCGAGCCCTCGGCACCAGCCCCTCAAACCTTACCCCACTGACAGCTCCCCCACCATTCCACGAGCAGGAACCCATCCCTCCCATCCTTGTTTCCTTGCCCCCAGGCCTCCATCAATGTCCTGCTGGCCATCATCCAGCGGAAGGACGGCGAGGGCGAGGCGGGCGCGGGGCGGCGGCGGCGGCGCGAGGGGGGGCTCCTGCTCCGGCCCATCATCTGCATCTGCAATGACCAGTGAGTGTCACCTGCCCGGGGAGGGGACAGGGACACCAAACCCTGTCCCCAGACAGGAGGTGGCTGCTGGGGGTGTCTCTGTTTGAGTGCAGCTGCTGCGGTCCTGGGGTTGGTTTGGGCTCCTCACATTGAGGAGTTGGAGCCTGTGCAGGGAAGGGAACAGAGCTGGGAAGGGGCTGAAGAATTCCTGAGGGAGCTGGGAAGGGGCTCAACCTGGAGAAAAGGGGGATCAGGGGGGACCTTGTGGCTCTACACAACTCCTGACAGGAGGGGACAGGCTGGGGGGTCGGGCTCTGCTCCCAGGGAACAGGGACAGGAGGAGAGGGAAGAGGGAGCGCCTCAGGCTGGGCCAGGGAAAGCTCAGGGTGGATACTTGGGAAAATTCCTTCATGGAAAGGGCAGCCAGGTATTGGTTGGTCCAGGCTGCTCAAGGCAGGGGTGGAGTCCCCATCCCTGGATGTGGCATTTGGGGACATTATTTCATGGAGATTTGGCAGTGCTGGGGGAACAGTTGGACTCACTGCTCTGGGAGGTCTTTCCCAGCCTCACAAATTCCAGGATTAAGAAGGGAATTCCCTGCTGGGCTCTCTCAGCCCCCCGTGTTTCCCTCCCCCAGGTTCGTGCCCGCGCTGCGCCCGCTCCGGCAGCAATCCTTCCTGCTCAGCTTCCCCCGCACTGCTCCCTCCCGGCTCGCCCAGCGGCTCAGCGAGGTCTGGGCTCTCCCAGGGTCCCCTGTCCCCGTGGCTCTGTGTCCCCTGTGCCCGTGGCTCGGTGTCCCCTCCCCGCTGAGCCCTGTCCTGCCCCGCAGATCGCGCTCCGGCAGGGAATGCGGGCGGACACGGGCGCGCTGCTGGCGCTCTGCGAGAAAACCGACAACGACATCCGCTCCTGCATCAACACCCTGCAGGTGCTGGGGACAGGGGGAGGGCCCTGGGGACATGGGGAGGGCCCTGGGGACACTGCCAGGGCTTTGGGGACATGGGGAGGGCCCTGGGGACACGGAGAAGGCTCTGGGGACATGGGATGGCTCTGGGGACACGAGGAGGGCCTTGGGGACACAGGGATGGCCCTGGGGAGATGAGGATACCCATCAGGACACAGCCATGGCCCTGGAGACATGGGAATGGCCCTGGGGACACAGGGATGGCCATCAGGACACAGGCAGGGCCCTGGAGACATGGGAATGGCCCTAGGGACACAGGGATGGCCATCAGGACACAGCCATGGCCCTGGNCCCCGTGGCTCTGTGTCCCCTGTGCCCGTGGCTCGGTGTCCCCTCCCCGCTGAGCCCTGTCCTGCCCCGCAGATCGCGCTCCGGCAGGGAATGCGGGCGGACACGGGCGCGCTGCTGGCGCTCTGCGAGAAAACCGACAACGACATCCGCTCCTGCATCAACACCCTGCAGGTGCTGGGGACAGGGGGAGGGCCCTGGGGACATGGGGAGGGCCCTGGGGACACTGCCAGGGCTTTGGGGACATGGGGAGGGCCCTGGGGACACGGAGAAGGCTCTGGGGACATGGGATGGCTCTGGGGACACGAGGAGGGCCTTGGGGACACAGGGATGGCCCTGGGGAGATGAGGATACCCATCAGGACACAGCCATGGCCCTGGAGACATGGGGATGGCCCTGGGGACACAGGGATGGCCCTGGAGACACAGGGATGGCCATCAGGACACAGCCATGGCCCTGGGGACACACTCCTGCTGCAGCTCCAGGCTCATACAGAGACAGAGGGGACAAAAGTCCCTTCCAGGCACATCCCTGAAGCATCTCCCAGTCCCCTGGGGTGTTTTGAGCCCTACACCTGGAGGAAGAGGGGGGTGGCTGTGTCCAGCTGTTCCCAAGGGCTTTGGGATCCCCATCCCCTCCATCCCCTGGCTCCTGCTGCAGTTCCTGCACGGCCGAGGGCAGAAGGAGCTGAGTGTGCAGATGGTGCAGACCATGAGGATTGGCCTGAAGGACCAGAACAAGGGACTCTTCTCCATCTGGCAAGAGATCTTCCAGCTGCCCAGGCCCCAGAGGTAGGAGGAGGGGGTTTTTACATCCCAAGGGTTCTTGAGGGGTGGTATTCCCATTTTCCAGAGAAGCTGTGGCTGCCCCATCCCTGGTAGTGTTCAAGGGAGGCTGGATGGGACCTGCAAGGTCCTGGAGAGCAGCTTCTTGAGGGGATTTGTGTCCATCATAGAATCCTGGAATGGTTTGAGTTGGAAGAGACCTCAGAGCCCATCCAGTGCTACCCCTGCCATGGCAGGGACACCTCCCACTGTCCCAGGCTGCCCCAAGCCCTGTCCAGCCTGGCCTGGGACACTGCCAGGGATCCAGGGGCAGCCACAGCTTCTCTGGGCACCCTGTGCCAGGCCCTGCCCACCCTCCTAGGGGATATTCCTTCCCAATATTCCTTCTAAACCTTTCCTCTCACAGTTTGAAGCCCTTCCAGATGCTTTGTTACCACTCCACTTAGCTCCCAATAATTCAGCACTGGCACTGCCTCCAGTTCAGTTTCCAAGGATCCAAATATTCCTCCAGCACTGGGAAACCCAAACCCTCAGCTCTTCCCTTTGGGCTCCCCCAGGCACAGGATAGGAATGGACCCCTCTTTGCCAGCCCAGCTCCTGCTGGGGGACGAGGACCTGTCCCACCCTGGGGGCTCAGGGGGCTTCAATTCCTCCTCCCACCGCTTCCACCACATCCTGCACCTCTCCATCTCCTCGGGAGAGCAGGACAAGCTGGCCCAGGTGAGAGCAGCCAGAGGGGGCTGGAGGGAAGCTCAGGCCCCCGGCCGGGTGGGCTCCATCTGATCCCACACCCTCCTGCAGGGCCTGTTTGAGAACTTCCTGAACATGAAGGTGCGGGATTCCAGCCTGGGCTCCGTGTGCCTGGCCCTGGAGTGGCTGGGCTTCTCTGACCTGCTGGGCCGGGCCGTGCTGCAGGGGCAGAGCTTCCAGCTGCTGCGCTACCTGCCCTTCCTGCCCGTGGCTTTCCACCTGCTCTTCGCGGCCACCGCCGTCCCCCGGCTGGCCTACCCCAGCAGCCAGCCCGAGGCAAGTGCAGCAGGGCCTGCTGACAGCCTGCCACAGCGCTGTCCCTGCAGGGACAGAGTCCCTGTCACTGCCTGACCATCGCTGTGCTGTCCCCAGGCCGTGGCCAAGCTGAGCCAGATGCAGAACCTGGTGCTGTCCATGGTGTCGGGGATCGCGCCCGGCGCCCGGAGCCGCGCGGGGCAGCAGGCGCTGGTGCTGGACGTGCTGTGCCTGCTGCTGGACATCATCGCCCCCAAACTGCGGCCTGTGAGTGTCCCCAGCCCCTGGCCCTGCTCCCCAGAGCCCTCTGCAAACCCCACCCCATGAGCTAGCCTGGATTGCTGTCCCAAATCTGGGCTGGGTTTGGTGTCGCAGCTGGTGCAGAAGATGGAGGGAGGCTGGGGGTGTTGAGGTGCCCAACTGTGTGGAGGAGTCCTGGACTGGACTTGGCTGAGCAGGGCTTTGGGGAGCTCTCAGAGTCACTCCCACCCAGGAGAGGGTCTATCCCTGCTCTAGGAAGGACATGTGTCCCTAAGAAAGAGCTAAACTTGATCTGGGTCCTTCCTCACCCAGAAACAAACCCCGTGCTTGGGCTGTTTGGGGTTTCCAGTTCTCTGCTGTCCCCTGGCCAGGTGAACACGCAGCTCTACAGCCTGAAGGAGAAGCAGCAGCTGGCTGAGCTCATCAGCACCATGCTTACCTACAACCTCACCTACCTGCAGGAGCGCCTGCCCGAGGGCCAGTACGTCTTCAAGCTGGATCCGTGAGTGCCGGCCCTGGGGAGGGGGACTGGGAGCCAAAATCCTTCCCTGGGAGGGTGGGGAGGCCCTGGAATAGAATTCCCGGAGAATCTGGGGCTGCCCCATCCCTGGAAGTGTCCAAGGCTGGGTTGGATGGGAATTGGAGCAAGTGGAAGGTGTCAGGGGTGGAGCTGGATGATTTTAAGATCCCTCCCAACTCAAACCATTCCAGGATTCTGTGATGATCCTCAGGAAGGAGTTGGGACTTTGGGCTTTGCTCCATCCCCAGATCAGCTGCCCCATCACTCCCTTGGGCTGAGCAGGTTGGGTTTAATGGGATTAAAGGGAAGGGGGCAGCTTCCTGTGGCTGTCACCAGGAGGTGGCAGGACAGGGCTGACCCACCTGGGCACCTGGCACCTGGGCACCTCCCAGCATCTCTGGCAAACGAATCTGATGTCACCAGCAAAACCTGGGGTTTATTTCTTTAAAACTTTCTAAAGCATTGGTTTGACAACTGATTTCTGAATGACTGCAGAGGCACCTGACTCCAGGCTTTGCTCCTTTTATTTTAGGGGCAGTAATAGTGGATAAATAGTGGATAAATAGTGAATAAATAGTGGATAAATATGAAATATTTATAAATAAATAGTGAATAAATATTATATATAATATTTATATTAATAATATATTAATAATATATTAATAATATAATATATATTATAATATATTTATAAATAAATAGTGATAAATAGTGAATAAATAGTGGATAAATATGGATTTTGCAGAGCTGGCAGAGGGACTGGTGGCTCCTCAGTGCTGGGGAAACTGAAACAGGCCTTACTCCAGAGCTGGTGCCCCAGCCTTGTTAGGAATCCAGCTGCTCTGCTGATCCCAAATTCCTGTTCCTGGCTGGATTCCCATTAAACCTGTCCTGGGGGGCACCTCGGGGTGCCTCTGAAGGCCGTGCTGCTGCCGTGCCCAAGCTGTGCAGTGCCCCTGAGCTTTTCAGGGCAATCTGTCCAGCACAGCTCCAATCTCCTCTTTTTGCTTTCAAGCCAGGATTAAACCCCTCTAATCCCTCCTGTATTCCCATTCCCATTCCTGCACGGGGGGAAACTGAGTGGGGAATGACCCAGGGGCAGGGTTGGGGGGTGCTGGGGCTCTCAGGCTGCACAGACCTGGCTGATTTTTGGGGTTGGTTCCGCCTGGAATGACCCAGGGGCAGGGCTGGGAGGTGCTGGGGCTCTCAGGCTGCACAGACCTGGCTGATTTTTGGGGTTGGTTCCGCCTGGAATGACCCAGGGGCAGGGCTGGGAGGTGCTGGGGCTCTCAGGCTGCACAGACCTGGCTGATTTTTGGGGTTGGTTCCGCCTGGAATGACCCAGGGGCAGGGCTGGGAGGTGCTGGGGCTCTCAGGCTGCACAGACCTGGCTGATTTTTGGGGTTGGTTCCGCCTGGAATGACCCAGGGGCAGGGCTGGGAGGTGCTGGGGCTCTCAGGCTGCACAGACCTGGCTGATTTTTGGGGTTGGTTCCGCCTGGAATGACCCAGGGGCAGGGTTGGGGGGTGCTGGGGCTCTCAGGCTGCACAGAGCTGGCTGATTTTTGGGGTGGTTCCCCCTGGAATGACCCAGGGGCAGGGTTGGGGGGTGCTGGGGCTCTCAGGCTGCACAGAGCTGGCTGATTTTTGGGGTGGTTCCCCCTGGAATGACCCAGGGGCAGGGTTGGGGGGTGCTGGGGCTCTCAGGCTGCACAGAGCTGGCTGATTTTTGGGGTGGTTCCCCCTGGAATGACCCAGGGGCAGGGTTGGGGGGTGCTGGGGCTCTCAGGCTGCACAGAGCTGGCTGATTTTTGGGGTGGTTCCCCCTGGAATGACCCAGGGGCAGGGTTGGGGGGTGCTGGGGCTCTCAGGCTGCACAGAGCTGGCTGATTTTTGGGGTGGTTCCCCCTGGAATGACCCAGGGGCAGGGTTGGGGGGTGCTGGGGCTCTCAGGCTGCACAGAGCTGGCTGATTTTTGGGGTGGTTCCCCCTGGAATGACCCAGGGGCAGGGTTGGGGGGTGCTGGGGCTCTCAGGCTGCACAGAGCTGGCTGATTTTTGGGGTGGTTCCCCCTGGAATGACCCAGGGGCAGGGTTGGGGGGTGCTGGGGCTCTCAGGCTGCACAGAGCTGGCTGATTTTTGGGGTGGTTCCCCCTGGAATGACCCAGGGGCAGGGTTGGGGGGTGCTGGGGCTCTCAGGCTGCACAGAGCTGGCTGATTTTTGGGGTTGGTTCCCCGTTTTGCTGTGCTGCAGGAACGTGGAGGCCGTGTGCCGCTTCCCGGCGCTGCCGGCCCGCAGGCAGCTCAGCTACCAGGCCAAGCAGCTCATTGCCAGGGAGATCGAGCTGGAGAAGATGAGGAGGACAGAGGCACGGAGCCTGGCCCAGGTGGGCATCCCCAGAGGGCTGGCAGGGCTGAGGATGTGCAGGAAATCCCCAGGGATGTGTTTTTCCCAAAGCAGCCGCTGGCTTTGAGTGGAAATCCAGGATTAACCCCCCTGGCTGCAGCTGTTTCCCTGCACAGCTGGGCTGGGCTGCAGGGCTCAGCTTTTTGCAGGAATTCTGGAGGGAGTTCAAGCTTTGAAGCCTTGCAGTGAGGAGTGTGAGGAGGTGGGAATTTTAGGTGGGAATTTTTGGCTGCTGTTTGTACCTGGCCATGTGGGAGGTGAACTCTTCCCTGCCTCCCCTTCCCTGACTGTTGCCACTTCCAAAAGTCCCAAAGCCCCCAGGAGCAGCAGAGTGGCTCTGCCCACTCTCCTGGAGGCAGGAAAAGATGGGAAGGGGTGGAAAAGGTGGAGAGACATCCTGGGTGTAGCTGTTGCCCGCCCTGCCCTGGTGCCAGTGGGATAATTAATCCCTGGGAGCCCCTTGGAGCAGGAGAAGGGCTCCTGGGGGATGTGTGGGACAAAGAGAAGCTGCAAAAACATCTCTGAAGGCTCCTTGTTTACATGATATGGATGTGAAATCCTAGAGAAAGAGTCTTCAGCTGGGGCTGATCCCACGAGGCAGAAAATGATGGAAAAATCCTTGGGACACTGCAATCCGACCTGGCAGTGAGCAGGGGCTGGGTGGGATGGGGGCCAAGGGGCTGACAGATGCTCAGTGCCCAAGCCTGGAGCTCAGACACCCCGAGGGGAGCCTGGCTCAGCTCTGTCCTCCCCACAGGATCCCAGGGATGGCCCCGGGGAGGAGCGAGGGGACGCGGGGCCGGCGGGGACCCCCAACCACCAGCAGCGCCTGGAGCACATCGTGAGGAGAGCAGCACTGCAGGACAAGGTCAGGCCCCAATTCCTGCCCCAATTCCTGCCCCACTTCCTGCCCCACTTCCCACCAGCTCTTCCTGGGCTGCCAGGCTCTCCCTGGCTCCACTGGAATTTGGATTTTTAGTCCAGTTTCCTATAATAGCCCAGCCCAGCTCCGTGTGTCCTGTAAAGGCATCTCTGGGATTGGCATGAATTGGAGCTGGGTGACATTTTGGATGTGTCCTGGGAAGTTTTCAGGGCTGGGGGAGGGAGGAGCTGTGGGAATTTGGGCTGAAACAGCTGAATTTGGGCCCTGTGGGAAAGCAGCTTGGAAAAGCTGCTCTGGAATGGTCCCACCCTGGGCATCCCTGGGCTCCAGGAGGAGCTGGGATCCTCCCCTGGCACTGCCCCTCTCCAGGGCTCAGCTGCCAGCCCTTTCCTGGGTGTAAAACCCCACCTGAGCCTCATATTTTGCCTTTCCCCCAAATTTGGATGCTGTTTGCATTCCCAGGCCGCTGGCCCTTCCTGCAGGATTTGCATTTGGCTCCTGCTGTGCTCAGAACAGCCCTGGAGTGCCTGAGCTGTGCCCAGGGACGACCCTGCTGTGGTTTTGTCCCTCTCTGAGCAGCAGCTGGAAGTGCAGGTGCCCCAGAGCCACCCCCATTCCTGCTTTTTGCTTCCCACAGCCTGAACTGGATTTTTTTGGGAGGCCAATCCAGCAGAAAGAGGCAGCCAAGGCCCCGGGTAGGTGACACAGGGTGGGGTGGCACAGGGACAAAGTGTCCCTGAGCTCTGGGTGAGTGGCACAGGGATGGGGTGGCCTCAGAACTGGGTGGGTGGCTCAGGGAGAGGGTGGCTGCAGCCCAGGTGGGTGGCACAGGGGACAGGGTGGCTGCAGCCCAGGTGGGTGGCACAGGGGACAGGGTGGCCCTGGGTGCCACTGGGGGCTCTCCCCATTCCCAAAGAGGGGCTCCTGTCCCTCAGCCCCATCCCCAGGGGACAGCAGCAGGGACAAACCCATCCCAGCCCAGCTGGCAGGGAGTTCCTGTGGGCACATCCGTGGATTCTGGCCCCATCCAAAGGGAATTTGGGGTGAATTTTTGGTTGCAGCGTCCGGGATTTGGGAGCACCAGCTCTGCCCTTCCAGAGCCTCCCCCAGTCCCCCTCTCCAGCCAGGGCACAGCTGATAGTTTGAAGGTTTCCTGCATGTTTTTAAAGTGGATTTTCCTGCTCAGCCCCTCAGGTTTCCAAGGAGGAATCCCTGGAGCTGCAGATGGGAAAGGCCGTGGGGAGGAGCGACGTCTGGTTCCGTTTCAACGAGGGCTTCTCCAACGCTGTCAGGAGGAACCTTTACATCAGGGACCTGCTCTAGGGGCTGCTGCAGCTGGGGCTGGAGGGATCCAAAGCTTTCCAACCCATGGATGGGCTCTGTGGCCATGATCTTAGGGTAATGGTTTTTTTTACCTTCTTATTTTGTTTAAAAAAGGAAATAAAATGTATCTAAAAAAATCAATGGTGAAGTATTGCTCTGTTTATTTCAGACATAAACCTCGAGGTGCCAGATTCTGCCTGGTTTGCTGCGAAACAATATCCTACAGTGTACAAAAGTATCTAAAATCACTAAAAATGGGGGGTTTTATAAAAAGCTTCTTTACAAGTTGCAAAAATCTGCCTTTTTTGGGCGGCAGAAGTGTGAGGTGAAGCTGCAGCGAACCCCTGGAGAAGCTTTTGCTGCTCCTCCTCCCCAGGGTGCCAATCCTGGTGGGTTTCCCTGTGTCCCCCCATTTCTAAAACCCCTTTACAGCTACAAGAGAAGGAAGGAGGTGAGGGCAGGGCTTTTGTTCAGGTTCTGCTGTTGGAATTGGAGCCCGTCCTGCAGGGGGGAGCCTCAGAGGAGGATGCATTTGCCTTTCTCCACCCAGGGGTTGTTCTTCATCAGCTCCGGGTTCAGGAAGGGATCCTCGGGAATCCCATCCTCGATCCACTTCACAAACCTGCAGAGAGGGGAGGGAGGGTGGGCACGGCCCCAGGGGGGGTTTGGGGGGCTCAGGGTCAATCCTGCTCGGGTGGGGGATCCTGGGGTGCACTGGGGGGGACATGGGGGTGTCCCCAGCTCTGTGACAAAGCAGGCAGGGAACAGAGCCAGCCCTGATTTAAAGTATTTTGAGCTCTGCAAAGCTCTGGGAAGGGGGGATCTGCACCCTGGGGGCTCCCAGGGGACACCCTGGGGTCAGGAGGTCCCATGGTGCCACCACATCCTGGCACCCCCAGAGCTGGGGAAGCTGGAAAGGGCTCAGGGACACCAGGGGGGTTCTGCCCCTGGGGCTTGGAGGGTTTGGAGATCCAGAAAGAGGAAATTCATCTGGGAGCCCCTGGGGAGCTGAGGGGGGAAAAGGGGGGTGGGTTCTGCTCTTGGGGGCAAAGGGAAGGGAAGGGAAGGGAAGGGAAGGGAAGGGAAGGGAAGGGAAGGGAGCCCCCACTCACTCAGGTATGGTCTTGGAGGACATCTCCCTCTTGTAGGCCAGCTGGTACTTGAGGCTTTCCACCTCTTTTTTCCATTGTGGGAGATCCCACTCGTCCATCGCGCTCTCCGAGGGCTCCGTTGGGCTGGGAACGGGGATTTTGGTGCCTTGTCCTGCCCTGATCCCTCAGCTGCACCCCAAAGGCTCCCCCAGGATGGGGACAGTGTGTCCCAGGCTCTGGGGAGGTTCCCAAGCCCGCAGAGGAGCAGCCAAGGGCTGCGGGAGCTTTTGGGGTTGTTTCGTTTGAGGCAAAGGCTGCCCGGTGCCCTTCTCATGCAAAGCGCAGGGACTGAGGCAGATTTGACTGAAATTTGGGCGGGGAGCAGCCAAGAGCAGCCCGAGGCTCTTTGGGAAGGGGCTGATCGTCCTTGTCCTGCCTGGCCACGGCTCTGAAGGGACCAGCAGGAATTTGGGGCTGCCTAAAGAGCGCTGGAAATGGCTCAGGGGGCGGCCAGCACAGATTTGGGGAGCAAAGCAAACACCTCTGCACCCCCCCACCCCACTGCCCCCCAGCAGTGACCCTGGGGGAGGACGGGAGTCATGGGGAAACTGAGGCACAGCAGCTGAGGGGGCTCAAGCAGTGCCCACAGTGGGGTGGCCCCCGTGCCAGCCCAAAACCTGGTGGCACAAAGAGATATTCCCCTGTCCCCAAGCCCAGCCACGAACCCCAGGGGTGCCCCGGCTCCGGGAGAACGGGCAGGGAAGGGCTGGAGGCGCCGCGAGGGTGAAACCCTGCCGCGGGCACAGCTCCATCCCAGCCTGGCATCCCCGCAGCTCCAGCCCCTTCCCCGGCCCGGGGGTGCCTCCCCGGGAGCAGCCCCCGATCCCGCACATCCCCAGCGCCTCCCGCTCCCACCTGGCTTGGGAATTCCGGCAGCAGAGAAACGGGGCCGCGTCTGCAGCCCTGGCCTTGCCCGTGCTCCTCCCGCAGCGCTCCCCCGGCTCCCGGCGATCCCAAACGCTCGGGATAATCTGTTAATGCACGGCTGGTGCGGGTGGATCACGGCAGAGTCCTCCCCCCGCCGCTCCCGGGGGATTTGGCTCCGCTGGAGCGCCCGGGATGGAGGCACCTCCCGGTACCCGGCCGGGCTCTGGAATTGGGGTTATCCCGGCTGCGCCCCGGTCCTGAGGGGCACAGGGAGGAGGGGAGGTGGGGGGGACATCCCCAGGGAAGTACTGGATCCCTGCTCGGATCCCTGACCTGATCCCTGCCCCAATCCCTGCCCGAATCCCTGCTCGGATCCCTGCCCCGATCTTTGCCCGAATCCCTTTCCTGATCCCTGCCTTCATCCCTGTCTTCATCCCTTCCCTCATCCCTTCCCTCATCCCTCCCTCATCCTTCCCTTCATCCCTTCCTCATCCTTCCCCCATCCTTTCCCTCATCCTTCTCTCATCCCTTCCCTCATCCCTTTCCCAGCTTTCCTGCTCCGCTCCCCCCTGGATTTTGTGGCTTTTCCCCTTCCCGGTGCTGGAGCAGTTGGAGAGGATGGGAATAACTAAAAAGTGGAAAAGGAAAGCAGGACGAGCAGCAGAAGGGAGCAGCTGGGACGGAACATCTGGCAGGAGAAAGGGCAGCGTCACCAATAATCAGAATTATTAATCAGAATTATTGATGAGGGATTTGTGGGGAAGGACAAAACCCCGGAACAGCTGGAGCTGATTAAATCCAAAATAATCCATGGAAAAACAGAGGTCTGACCACCCTGCCTTCGTTAAGGCATTAAAAAGAAACTTGGGGTAAAAGTTGTGGCTTAAAAAAAACCCAACCAAGGTTTGCACAAAGCAAAGCCCACCCAAATCCTGGCCCAGAACTCCTCCTTCCCCAGGGGATAAATATCGAATATTTATAGAAATAAAAATCATACAAATATGGATTTAATACCAGCTTAATATTAAATACGGATTTAAATTTGGATTAATATTAAATACGGATTTAAATTTGGATTTAATATTGGATCTTGTGCCTCTGCATCACACCTGGGCTGGGCTGGTCCGGTCCCACCCCAGTCACTGGGGCTGGAGCTGTTCCCTCATTCCTGAGGGAGAGAATTCCCTGGGGGAGACAGGAGATGGAGGTGAAATACAAATATAAAGTAATAAAAAAAAAAGAAATATTATGATATATATTTAAGATTATATATAAGATCATATATCTATAAATATGAGAGAAAAATAATATTATAAATATATGATAGAATAAATAATAATATAAATATATAATATGATACAGTAGAATATATATATATTTAATTTAAAAAAAAATATAAAAGAGAATCATGGAATGGTTTGGGTTGGTAGGAACCTTAAAGACCATCCAGGGTCATGATTTTATATATAATAATGATAATAAAAAAATCTTATATATATATACAAAGACAAAAGAGTGCATGTGTGTGTATATATATATATTTATATATATACATATTTACACATACCAAATTATATATAAAATCAAATCTATATTTTAATTTAGTCAAATTGTAGTGGAAAATAAATTCACGTTACACATATGTGTTTATGTAGATAGGATACAATTTCTAGTTCAGATTTATTATTTTTTAGGCATTATGGATAATATATAATGCTTAGAATACATCTATATGCACGAATACATGTGCATGCTTACATTTATGTGTATATATACAAAATACAAATATATACACATAAAACAGATATAAATATAAAAAATATATAAAACAGAAAATAGAAAAATATAAAATAAATAAAGATATAAAGATAAAAATGCACACTATTATTTATATAAATTATATAAATATAATAAGCATGTTATTATAGAAATAGTTATATGAAAGTAAATTAATAAAAATAAATATTAATATTAAAATAAATATAAAATTGAAAATGAAAATAAAATTATAAACATAAATATAAATATATAAAAATAAAAATATAAAGGCTTCCTGAAAGAGGCATCTTGTAGAACATATACCTGAAATAGATCTATAAAATATTTAAAATCTATTAAAAAATGATGTGTTTTCTGTGTTCCTCTGACGTGCCAGGAGCAGGATGGTGCCCCGGGCTCCCCTCCAGCCCTGGGCTCTCACAGGACCCAGGGATCGGGCTGGGATCCGTGGAGAGGTGGGGGAACAAACCTGGGATGAGCTTTGGGACCATCCCAAATGCAGGCTGAGCTTTGGGATGTTCCCAAACC
>VYZP01032935.1:0-11574 GCA_013400635.1 Hypocryptadius cinnamomeus
TACAAAAATAAGCTCTTTCAGATTGGCCAGTTGCCCCTTTTACCATAACATAATCATCTGTTATTGGTATTAAAGCTTTATTTAACACCGAATATGTTGCCCCTGTGTCTATCAGGAATTCCATTTATTTTTCTTTGTTCCCTTGTTTCATTATAACCAGAGGGTCTCTTAGGGTAGGATCCTCTGGTCCACCTCAATCTTCCTTGACATGGGTACCCACCGCCCCCTCTTTTTATCTCCTCTTCTTTGTTCATCACCTTTTCTTCATTCCGGGCACTGGTTCTTCCAGTGTCCAGCTCTCTTGCAGAATGCACATTGATCTCTCCTTAGCTGAGGTGGTCCCTGCCTTAGTGGTCTTGTCCACAATTCCCTTTTTCTTCTACACTTACAACTGCTAATAATTTTTTCATCCCTTTGCACTTTTCTTCCCAGTTACTAAATACTCTCCATGCCTCTTCTAGCAAAGTCTCTAAATCTCGTGCTGTCAGACCCTGTATCTTCTGAAGTTTGCATCTAATGTCCGCTGTAGAATGTCCAAGAAATAAACCCACTAGATACTGCATCCCTTCCTCAGACTCAGGATCTAAGGTTGTATGATGACACATTGCATCCCACAAACATTCTTGAAATTCAGGTGTTTTGGAGGGACCTTGCTTAGTTGCATATAAGGTCGACCAATTTATTATTTTAGGAACTGCTCTTTCCAACCCCTGCACTATATATTCTAATAATTCTCTAGTTTTCCACATCACTATCATTATTAAGATCCCAGTATGGATCCCAAAGAGGAAAAACATCTCTCAATCTGCTCTGTGCTATTCTACAATCATCTTCTGCTAAATCCCTAGTTCTTTTAAAACCAGTTGTTTTTCTGTCTCAGTTAAGGCATCCAATAACATCTGGAGCTCTGTCCAGTCAGGTCGATGCTGTTTAATCATAAACTTTAATTTCTTTGCAACACCTATTGTTTAGCAATCTTTTCCCAAACCTCTACATCCATTGTAGAAAAAGGAGTTCTAACTAACATTGCTTTCCCATCAGGACTTACTTCCCCCTCAAGGGTGCTTGCATAATTTCCCTGGCTTGTTTCTGAGTCCAGGATGCTGTAGGACCCTTTGGAGAAGGCTCCTCTTCCTCACTGTTGCAGCTGGGCAGTGGGAAACATTTAGGAGTAAGTAGAGTAATTGAGGTGAGGAATAGAGTAGAAGCTGGAGTTGAATTTGAAATAGAAACTCGAGTTGATTCAGTTGAGCTTAAAACTGGAGATAGAGTTGAAATAGTAATGGCTTTGTTTAAAGCTGGAGCTGGCGATGAAATAGTAGTGGCTATAATTGGAGTGGGGGATGGAATATGGGCTGGAGTTTGGACAGAGATGTCAGGAGGTGGAATAAAAGCTGGAGTTTGGACAGGGATGTCAGGGGGTGGAATAAGAGCTGGAACTGGAGTTGAGGTTGTTAACCATCCCGAATCTGCTGCCCCTCTCTGCCCCCCTGCCTTCTAGAGGGTGGTTCAAACAGATCTCCCAACTCTTGCTCCAGTGACTCAGCTGGGTATAGCTTGTCTGGGTGTGTGCAGCGTTGATTTATGGAGCATGCACTACAACACCGTTTCATCCTCCCTCTACTAGTCTCATTGTCTTTTTCCAGGGCCAATACAAAGGGGTCAGAGGGAGCCCTGAGTCCACAAGCCCTCTGCCACTCAGGGTGGTTCTGGAGGGAGAAAAACATGTCAGCATACATCACTTCTTCCTATTTTTGCTCCCATCTCAAAAACAGCATAAACTGTAACAGTCTCACAATGTAGAGTTCCAGTTGGGGGCCACTTGACCCCCTCTTCAAGCCTATAAAATAGCCACCACTGTGTGGAAAATTTCACAATGGTCCTTTTATTTTCTACCCCTCCATACCCTACTAGTTCCTTCCAGTGTGCCAAAATACAGCCTAAAGGACTACTTTTGGGGATGTCTTTACTCTGGTTGCTTCCCATCACTCCTCTTCTCCCTAACAAAACCAACACCCTACTCCAATCCTTGTTACTTCTTCCTTTGCTTCTTGTCTGGCTTCCACCCAAACCTGGCTTCAAAGATTCATAGTCTTTTCCTAATCTTCTTCTCACACAGCCCACTGCTCAGGTACTAAATGTGACTTTCTGAACACCAGCTTTAAAATCTTTGGTTCTAAATCAGCTTGATCAAGGAGCTGTTGACACTGGGCACACTCTCTGTACCAGTTAGCAGAAGAACAGTAATAACATCCTGCACAAATTTTACACTGCAGTAACACCCACGCACAATACCAACCTCTGGATGCACCAAAAGCTGCAGGAAAATTCCCACAAATACAAGCTATTCCATTCACTCTTCCTTGGCTTTCTAGATTCTCCACAGCCAGTTGCTCCCAATCCAAAGCCACTAGTCTCTCAGCAGATGTCTGATATAAACCTTCTAAATATATTCTCTCATTTCCTCTGTCTATGCACCAGTTTACTGGGTTCACAAACTTCCATGAGTCGAGCTCAAACCACTGAAGCAAAGGAGTTTCTTCCATCTGTCTGGCCAGATTGGATTCTCAGACCAAAACTACCCCTATTGTGATTCTAGCAATCAGCATCTACAAACACAATCCCCGTACCTAAAACCACAAGTAAACTCTTATCAAAGGCTTCTAATTTTCTTGCCAAACTGTCTCTGTCCTTTGTCTGTCCCCAATTTGCTTCAAAATGTTCACGTCTCAGCTCTCAAAAATTAATCAGCTCTTTCAAACAAACCAGTTTTACCACTTCACACTCAACGTGTGCTGCACTTTTAACTTTGACACAAGATGGCAGTGTTGCCTCAAGAATACACCACAGCTCCAAACACGACTACAACATAAACTCACGCATAAACAAAATCTCTTTCATGCAATCTAACAATATCAAAATCTTATTATTCCCACAGGAAACACTTTCAAACACACTACAGTAAAGCATTCAACTTCTATATTTCAAATTCCACAAACATAAACACCTGAACAGCAAAGGGCTGCCCTATAATTTCTCAGAGTCTGAAGCCTTTTAACATCAACACCGGGTGTTACAGTAAATTCCGTCCCCACTAACCAAAACACAGACACACAGTCACAGTGGGAAGGAGATTTATTAAGGATCATGCATCCACTAGCTTTGTTTTTCCCCGGCCGTTTCAGTCACCTGAAAACAGAACCGCAGGTCCAAACTCTCACTTGCATCGTGCTAACAGCATGTCCCAACAAACACTTTCACAATCGTTCTCACAGTCAGGACACATTCACAACAGCATAAAAACTTCAGACCAGGATTTGCCCTTATGACTGCTAGCCCCAAACAGCTACCAAACGGAGCCCTCTATGGCGAAACAAATGGCAAAATCCCTTTCTGTCAGCAACAAAAGCCCAAGCTTGGTACAACGGTTCAACAACTCTTCCTGCTGACAACCAGATTAACCAGATTTCAACTGCAACTTCAGCGCGCAAGCACACTACAGAGGCACAACTTGGAAGTGGAACATCTCCTACAACTTACCAAACGGCCTTTCCTAACCACACCTACGCCTTACAGGCCACTATTTAAAACTGTTTCAATTTTTAAACATACCATTTTGTCCAGAATTTTAGTAGTCAGGGGTCCTTGTCTGCTGCTGGATGAACAATCTGGGCAGCAGAGCCCACTCTTCCAGGAATATCCTGGGGGCACCCCGAGGGGGTCCATGACCAGGCTGGTCTCACAGCCCAGCAGAGTCTCCTCCTGGCTGGCTCGCCAACTGAGTCGTTAAAACCGAAAATCACGGACAAAGACTCTCTAACTAGTTGAAGTTAGAAAGTTGCATGTTTATTACACCGGCAGGCGGCACAGGGGGGTCGTCCCCAAAAGGCGTGACCGCACCGCACAAGGATCTTTGCCTTCTATTTATTTCCCAAAATAATACATATGCATAACCCCAGCACCTCCCATCCCCACTTTGTGTTAAAATGAGGCTATTTGTCCTTCACATGTGCGCAATTCTTCCTTGAATTGGGTCGGTGGTCTCAAATTGGGTCAGTGGTCCCAGGGATGAAGTCAGGAAAGTCTTCATCAGGGCTCTGTGACCCTCTGGTATGATCCAAGTCCCCTGCTTCGTGATGGATTAACATAGAGTCCAGGTGCTGGGCATTGTTCTACTGGTTTCAATATATTCCTGTAATGGTTCATTTGCTCCACTTCCTTCTACAAATGAGTTCGTAATATAATAATTACCTTTAGCTTAAGCATCTAATAATAATTAACCTATCATTGATGTATCTAACTTCAATATAAATTGGTTCTGACCCTCGGCTAAAATCTTAACTCTTTAAAATCATGATTCAAGGTCATGTGTTGGGGGGTGAGGGCAGGAGACAAAGACCACTCATCATCAAGTTCGTGCAGCAACAGGGAACATTTATTCCCAAACTCCCCTTATACAGTGCATTTGAAAGACCCGGTCTGGATGCTCTCATTGGTTTGAACTCCACGCTCCTTCAGGTCCTGGCCTGAGATGGCTGCAGCCTTGAGAGATATTTAATTGGACAAGACCCTTTTCAATCACAGTAACATTAAGCGACAAAGCACAACAAGTTCATTGGCAAGATTCACTCTACTGCCTACAGGACAGCTAAGGCACAACAAGGGAAGACAGGCAACAAAAAATCAAAAAATCCAAACAAAATCCAGACAACCAAAACAGAAATGCACTGAGAGACTGTGAGTGGGTGTGTGTTGTTTAGGTGCATGGGACAAAAGACAGTACAAGCAAGGATTAAAAGGAACTTGGCCTAAAACACTAACACTAAGCAGCACTTTAACTTCTACCATAATTTGTAATTTAACTTATACCTTAGGCCTAGCAATTCAACCGAAGAATAACACTTAATAGTATTTAACCTAACTTACAGCTATAACTTCCACATTCTACTTAGTAACTTGACAGAAAAACAACACTTAGCAACACTTAGCTTAGCTTCTAACTTATGTTTACAACTTAGCAAAGGAACAACACTAATTTCTCACACACCTTGTGTCCGTTGGACCTCTGTGGCTCCAGGCATGATTTCAGAGCTTTTGGTACACTTCATTTCCCACCCCGGGTGTGCTCGCATCTGCTGTTCCAGCCTCCTGCTACAAGGTTCCTGATACAGTCCATTTCACGACCTGAAGGGACACTGGGAACGGCTGCTCCTTGAGAGTCTGCAACAGGGAGCCCCTTCGCGCTCTCTCTCCCCCGTCTCCATCTCGTTGGGCCCCCAACCCCCCCATCCCTCCCTGGGGGGCTGACAGTGGAGGGGACCCCACCCAGCAGCCAGTGCTGCGGTGGCCGTGGGGCAGAGGAGGGTGAGAATGGGGGATCCAGGGTGGCCCCTTGAGCCCCCAACCTGCTGTGGGGTGCTGGGGTCTGTTGGGGGGTGAGGGGAGGCACCCCCTCACCTGTCTCCTTTCCCACACAGGTGTGTTCCATTTTGGGGAAAAGCCCACTGTCACTTCCTCAACGGCAACAACTGGGTGAAGTTTATGGACAAGGAACATCCACAACTGGGAGTAATTTGGGCTCAGGAGATNTTTTCTTTTTCCGGTAAACCCACTTGATTTAATCTTCTTGCAATCTAGGTCTAATTTTCAAAGTTCCACTTGTTTTTGCCAAGGCATCCTGTTATCAAATCTCTTATGTTAACCAGGTCCGAAGTCCATCATCTGTCTTGTGTCCCCCAACATTCCAACAGGACAGGGCTTTCGACCAGGGCAATGCCCTCCCTTACACAACTGGCTCAGCTCTGGAAACTCCCCTGGGGAAGGCCCAGGACATTCACACAGAGGGCTGGAGGTTTTCATCCCTTCACATGGGCCATACCTGGCGCAACTGCTCTGCTGGGAGAGGCAGGGCCACATCTCAGAAGGGGCCATAAACCATCAGAGCCGCCCAAAGTGCCCTGGGATCCACAGTGTGACATTAGACAGTGTAAAACTCCCCCCAGAGGAGGTACCCGGGCATTCGACCAAACCTGAATCCATACTGACCCACAGAACTTGATGTTTCTGGGGCTTTCCCAACCCCCAAGGGATCCATCCTGGGACCATCACTTAGATTAAGGACAAGGATCTTGTAATAATCAAAACCAAAACTTTTGTTGCTGAATCCAGGGCTGGTGACTGTGCATCTTTCCACTCTGATACTTGCTTTCTTTTCCCTTACACAATTTCTCTTGTGTTATTTTAATGAGCCCCTTCATTTCCAAAACCTGGCCATGCAAACCCAATACACTGGATCTAAACATGGATCACCCAGAATGGGGGTCACCAGGTCTGTGTCCATCGTGGATCACTCTGATGGGTGATAAAGCTGGAGTAGGGGATAAAGCCCTTCCCACAGTTGGGGCACTCACAGAGCTTCCCATATCCATGGGTCCATTTCTGTGAGGCCAAGGCAGAGCTGTAGGAGAAGCTCTTCCCACACTCAGGACACTTGTAGGACCTCTACCCAGTGCAGATGTGCTGGTTCACGACGAGGTGGGAGTTGCGTTTGTAGCTCTTCCCACAGCTGGGGCAGTGAATGGGCCTCTCCTCTGTGTGTGTTTTCAGCCCGGGGGGTCAGAGCTGGCAGCACCTTCGGGACACAGCTGAGGGCTGGGGGTCTCCTCCCCCACTTCATTTTCTCTCCCCAGTTAAATCATCCCCTCCCATTCACATTTTCTCCCCACAGTCAAAGCTTCCTCACCCGAATTAAACTTCTCCACAATTAAGCCCTGATCTCCCTCCCCACTCCTGGCTCCTCCTGGCAGGACCCGGCTGGGACCTTCTGGAAACAGCAGACGAAAGGGTTAAAAAATTCATCATTATTTCCATTTATTTCCTTGGTTTCTGGGGGATTTTCCTATGGCTGCTCCAGGTGATGGTTGAGGGGTCCTCTCAAACGCCATCCCCTTTCCAGTCCCTTTTCCAGCTCTTTTCCTCAGCTGGCCCAAACCTGCAGATTTTGGGGGGTGGGAGGGGTCCCTCTGCTTGGGAGTCTCAGAGGTGCCCCCAGGGAGGCCCCAAGGCCCCAGCACAGTTCCCTCCGGCCCCTTGGAGCATTTGGAATCTCCAGCTCTCAGCCAGTGCTGTCTGTGGAATTTAATCCCCCCTGCAGGGTTTTCCCCCAGACCGGCTTTATTTCCAGAGGGTTTTGTGGTTTCTCTTCGAGCCAGGGCCTGACGGCACCGGAGCGGGCACGGGTGCCAGGGCAGAAAGGGCTGTGGGACAGCACCTCCCCACAAACCTCCTGGAGGGGACAAGGGTTGGGGGAGAAACATGGGATTAGAGAAAAAGAAAAAAAATATAGACTATATATGATACCTAAAATGAAATGAAATTAAATAAAACTATGAAAAAAAAAGTGACGGCAGAGCTTTTTCTGTTGGGACTTTGGGTTTCTTGTCCCAGTTGCGAGCTCCCCCCAGACCAGGGGAGGTGAGGGGGGACCAACGACCACCACAGAAACAAAAAACCCCAATAAAGGTATGGGATAAAAAAACATTCCCAAGACAATGCCTGTGGGCCAGAGATAATTACAACTGTAGAATCATTTAGGTTACAAAAGATGTCCAAGACCAATCAGTATTCCCTGATGCCACCAGAAGAAATAATTCAAAACCAAAGGTGAGATTTTATGGGGCTAAAAGTCAAACAGTCTGCTCTTCCCAATGAGTTGCTGAAGTCAATCGGCATCCTGATGGATGTTCCTGTCCGTGTTCATTCAGGTACCTGTGGGGAGCCAAGAAGATGTGGAACCCACCAACCAGGTGTCTCTCCAACATTGCTTACCAGGACCATAAATCACCAGGGCTCTGCCCAATGGGGGTCACTGGGGATCATCCAGTGTGGATCCTCCCATGGGAGATGGAGCTGGAGTAGCGCACAAAGCTCTTCCCACACTCGGGGCACTCACAGGGCTTCCCCTATCGGTGGCTCCGTTGATGTTGGGTCAAGTGAGAGCTCCTAGAGAAGCTCTTCCCACACTTGGGACACTCATAGGGTCTCTCCCCGGTGTGGATGCGCCGGTGGGTGACAAGATGGGAGTTTTGCCTGAAGCCCTTCCCGCAGTCAGGGCAGCGGAAGGGCCTCTCCCCCGTGTGTATTGGCTGATGTAGAAGGAGATGGGAGCTGGTATAAAACCTCTTCCCACACTCCCCACACTCATAAGGCCTCTCCCCAGTGTGGATGCGCTGGTGGATGACAAGGTATGACTTTTGTTTGAAGCCCTTCCCGCAGTCGGGGCAGCAGAAGGGCCTCTCCCCTGTGTGTACTGGCTGATGTAGGAAGAGCTGTGAGCTGGTCCGAAACCTCTTCCCACACTTAGCACATTCATAGGGCTTCTCCCCAGTGTGGATGAGCTGGTGGCTGGAGAGGGTGGAGTTGTGCTTGAAGCGCTTCCCACAGTCACGGCAGCAGAAGGGCCTCTCCTCTGTGTGTATTGGCTGATGTTTGAGGAGATGGGCACTGCTCCGAAACCTCTTCCCACACTCGGGACACTCATAGGGCCTCTCCCCAGTGTGGATGCGCTGGTGGATGATGAGCTGGGAGCTCCAGGAGAAGTTCTTCCCACATTCCAAGCACTCATAGGGCTGTTCCTGCTCCCTGGTGTGGATCTTACAGTGCTTGATGAGGGTGGAGTTCCGGATGAAGCTCTTCCCACATTTCAAGCACTTGTAGGGCGATTCCCCAGTGTGGATCTTGTGGTGCTTGATGAGATCAGAGTTCCGGATGAAGCTCTTCCCACATTCCAAGCACTTGGAGGGTAATTCGCCTGTGTGGATCTTCTGGTGCTTGATGAGGTTGGAGTTCCGGATGAAGCTCTTCCCACACTCTAAGCACACGTAGGGCGATTCCCTAATGTGGATCTGGTGGTGCTTAGTGAGATTGGAGCTCCGGCTGAAATTCTTCCCACATTCCAAGCATTTGTAGGGCCGTTCTCCAGAGTGGATCTTCTGGTGGCTGTGCAGGTGGGAGCTCCGGATAAAGCTCTTCCTACATTGCCCACACTCATAGGGACGTTCCCCGGTGTGGATCCTCTGGTGCTGGATCAGGTCAGAACTCCGGCTAAAGCTCTTCTCACATTCCCCACACTTATATGGACGTTCCCCAGTGTGGATCATCTGGTGATGGATCAGGTAGGAGCTCCGGCTTAAGCTCTTCCCACATTCCCCACACTCATATGGACGTTCCCCGGTGTGGAACATCTGGTGCTGGATCAGCTTGGAGCTCTGGCTGAAGCCCTTCCCACATTCCAAGCACTTGTGGAGCTTCTCCCAAGCTTCAGGCTTCTCCACCAGCTCCGAACTGTGTCTGGTTCTCTGGCCTTCCCAGCACAGGGGGGGTCTTTCTTCCTTGCAGCTCTCTGGGCTGGATTTGCACCCTCTCCTTGTGGGAGATCTCAGACGCTTTTCCCCTTCCTCCATCTGGCCAAGGCTTGAGAATGACAAATCCTGGTTTGAGGCAAAAAACAAGAGGGGTGAGCGCCTTGGGGTGGGGTTCCTCCTGAACAAGTCCATCTCAGAAATTCACCAGATGTTTTGTGTCCATAAAAATCTCCAAAGCACCAAGACTCAGCCCCCAAAAAAACCTCTCATAGGAGATCTGCCTCTCTCATCTCTCCATTTTCGGGCTCTGCGGGTTTCCCTTCACTGGACTGATGGGGGGCCCATGGCTTCTGGCGTGGCCCATCCTAGGGTCTTGCTTATGGATGATCCAGGGGGTTTTGATGCTCCAGTGATCCCTTTTCCCCTGACTCTCTGCTCAAGGGTTCCACAGATCCCAGGGGTCCTCCCACTCCAGGCCCTTCTGCTCTGCCCTTCAGGCTGCCTGGGGTCCTCCAGCTCTGGGTGAGCTATCCTCTCTTCCCACTCCAGGGGTCTTAGGGTTCCCCTCCACTGCTCTCCTGGGGCACCACAAAGACCCATGTCCTCTCCCCACCAGTACCTGGTGATTGTCACATGGACCCCAAATATCCCCCAAAGGGGGAACTGCAACTCAGCATTGGGGTCCTGCAAGATTCAAAATTCCCCCCAAAAACCCAAGCCCTCGCAGTGACCCACAAAGTTATTCGGGTCTCAAGTCTGCAATCTGTAAACTCCAAACAGTCCCCATAAAAAAAGCTCTCTTGAGAACTCTCTGATATATCTAGGGCAACCTCCCCCTCCCTGACCACATGCAGGATGGAACCTTGTACTTTTCCTGTCTCCCTTCTCTTCCTCCCTTGCCTCCTCCTTGCCAACCCTGGACCTCTCTTTCGTACTCCCCTCTGCCCCACATCTGCCGCAGCACTGGCTGGTGGATGGAAGGAACGACCCACGAAAATCCCCCAGGGATGGACAAGAGGGTTAAGGATCCCCCCAGTGTACATCTATCCCCTCCCAGAGCCCTGGAGCATCCCTCCAGGGATGATGTGATGGGGACACAAAGAGACCACCTACACGATCTTCCTTCCCGCTGTGGCCCCTCCCCTAATCCACCTCTCCTACCCCTTTCCATCACCCGCCCTAATCTCAGCTCTGCCCAGCTCAGTTTGGGGGTGACCCACCGCCTTCTTTCACTCAGTCGAGGTGTCCTAAATGTCCTTTTATGACTTCTCTCCCCCTTTCCCATAGTGTTGAAAGGAATAAATGAGTGTGTCTTTACAAACAGATGGTGTGAATCTGCATGGTGATAGGGCCAGGAACTTGTAATGAGGAAGTGACAGGAGAAACCATCTGTTTCAGAAAAAGGGTATTAATACCCACACACTGCTGCTCAGCCAAAGTCCTGCTAAATTCCTGAACTTCAAGAAGAACAAAGATTTAATAGAGCCACGAATATTATGCGTAATACAAAAGGAGAGGATGTTCGGGAGGTCTGCACATTCTCCAACAGCTAATTAAGGATGTGGATACCTGCAGGGGGACACTTCAGCAGGACAGAGACCGGCTCTGGGATATAGGGAGGGGACCCTGAGCACAAGGAGGAGGATGAACAAATGGAAAATGCAGATTATATGGGAAAGTGTCAGAATTTTCTTTTATGGATTTTATTTTGGCAACTGTAAAACTAACTGGTTCTGCAAAAAGCTCAGCAGCTGTCAGAGGATGAGCACCCACAGGCACTGAGGGGGCTGCAGGAGTGGCACAAGAAGGCCCTGCAGCAGTTGGGCACAAAGGCACAGCAGCTGAATGCAAGAAGGGAGCAGAAAAAGGCCAAGCTGAAGGCAAAGGCCATGGCACAGTTCCCACAGCCCCTGAGGGATCAACCCCAGGGCCCAAGGGGGCCCCAGCACCCAGGGCACGGGCTCGGCCACAAGCACCTGGCACAGGCATTGCCCTCCTCGCCAGGGCAGAGCCCACCCAAACAGCCCCTGGCAAGGAATCAGCCTTCCAGCTGCAGGGCACAAGGACACTGCAAGCACAGACAGCAGCACCCTCAGCACCAGCAAGTCCACCCCTTGAGGGACATGGATTGGCAGCGCTGTCACAGCTCCCATCACACCAGGGACCCACCACACTGGAGCCCTTGAGAACATCCAGGGTGGGGCTGCATCGA
>VYZP01032936.1:14468-31919 GCA_013400635.1 Hypocryptadius cinnamomeus
TTTTTTTTTTTTTTTTTCCACTTGAATTCTTCCTGAAGTGATTGTGGTAGTTGTGGTGCTCCTGGCAGCCTTCTGGATCTACAAGAAATTCTTCTCACAGAATGGGTGAGTAGGCTTCCTTTTTATTAATACTGCAAATTTCCAAATGACTGAGCCAAAGCTGTGCTGATGTTTAAGTTTCTTGAGCTTTGTGTGCCCTGTCTTTTTCAAATATCTGATTTTGTGTGAGCTCCTCCCAGCAGCTGATGGAAGCTAAAGCCTAACCATGAATTTGACTTTGGTTTTGGATCTGCTGTTCAGCTAAGCTGCTAATTAACACTTGCACTAATTTCAAGGAAGCAAAAACCCTGTTCTCAAGCCTGTGTTTGGCAGTGTCCACTTGCCAAGGAAAGTATTTTGTCCATCTGCTTCGGACGTATCAGTTATCTCCTAAAGCCAGGGGGAGTCTTGGTTGTGAGGGCTTGTGCTGCCAGAAGGTTTGCAGGTTTTTCTTCTCTTCCTGCAGACCCAGTGTTGGTGTCCCTATGTAAAAGACTTGCAAAATCAACTGTAAAATACTAGGTTTGTGCACAAGCAATTAGTGTTCTGTTTTTAATGAGATATGTAGAGTGTTTTAAACTTTATCTTCAAAACAACTGGGGTTTATGTGTGGTTTTTCATGGAGGGGCAGGAGATTTAAATTCCTCCTTGTGCATTGCTTTTTACTGTGGTATCTGATTTTATCTTCTGGAAAAAACCCTTTTTGTCAGAGAAATATTTTGTAAAATGCAAAACACTGACAGTCCCCAGAGCAGGTTAGGTGGTGCACATGGAATGTCAGGATGAGCATCTCATCAAAACAGTGTTGTCTTTTTCTAGAATTTATCTGGAGTACATGAAACAAAGGAAGGGATGCTTTAAATGAAGCAAACCAGAGGGAATATTCCTGTGGTTCATATTTGTAATGAAGTCCACACAAAGGACTTGGGAGAACCCTGGAGGTGGTTTATATCCAGTGAGGTTTTAGCCTTAAATAGGCAGTGCAGTATCAGTCCAAGGGCCAGAGTGTGCTGCTGAGCAGTTTGGTGCTTTTGAGCCGCTGCTTTTATTCAGTACTTGGATGTTCTGCAGCCTGGATGGGCCAGAGAAGAGCTCTTGGCAGTTCAGGGCAGCACTTGCTGCCTTCACCTGTGGAGGGACTTCTCAGGGTATAGAAAGCAGGAGGGATCTAAAGCAGCATCATCAAAAATGAAAGACTGACATTCCTGAATATCTGACAGCATGAAAAGCCTTATTGTGTCTGGTGCTTCCCTTCATCTTCCTCTCTGAACATCTGACTCTTAAAGCTCTTTCTTGTCTGAAAACCCTGATCTAATCTCCTTTTATGAAAGCCTCCATCTCCCTGTTTAGTGTCTGAGTTCCTGATGCAGCTGAGCCTTTGTGAGCTGTTGTGCTTCCAGCCCCTGATCCTTGCTGGTTTGTAGCCTCCAAATGACAGCAGATCTTTCCTTGGCCTCTCTTTCTTGTGTGTGTGAAATGCCCTTGGATGGGACATTCAATTAGACCTTTCTCCCTTTCTACTGTTCAGCTCGTACACAGTTGATGAGAGTTGCAAGGAAATTTGTATTTTTAAAACTAATGTCCCAGCTGAGATGGAAGAAACCGCACAAATGAATTAATGAAAAGGTATAACTTTCCACTTCATTTGGACTTTTACAATGCAGCTTAAGTGTCTGTTTTATTGTGGTTTGCTTAGAATTTCAGGAGTGTGGAATCCATCTAGCTGGGAACCTTGGCTTCCTGTAGGAAAGAATATCTTAATTTTTCATTCATTTTGGGAGAACAGGATATAATATATAGAGAATTATCATTTAGCAGTGTCAGTAAGAGCTTCCAGTGATTGTAAATTACATTTCTTGGTGTTGTGTTTGAAGAATGAGTAGCATATTGCCTACAATACTCAGAAGAATGTCTGCACCCATCCCAGTGGTGAGTTACTTCTCTTAGCTAATAGTTTAATTCCCTGTAATTAGAAGCTGGAACCACCTTTGGGGACTAAAACTCTAAAGGTAGTTGTGCATCCCTTCAAAGAAAACCAGATCACATCTCTCACAATTACTGATTCATCTGCATTTTTGCTTTCTAGAAGAGAATAAATGAAGGGTCTAACAAGATATTTTGAAACCTTCTTATGAAAAGGTGATTTCTTTTTCACATTCAGAGTTCTGTAGCTCTGAAAAGACTCAAAATTCAGTTGCTTTGAAGCTGCTGTCCTCTCCTGTATTTTAACCTAATGCTCACTCCAGTGAGATGCATGTGATGAATGTTGGGGTTCCTCCTGCACTTGTGTAGGGTCAAATGGGCTCTTCCAAAATCTGGCTCTTCCAGCCTTGTTTGAACAGAACACTTTGCAGACAGGACAGCTCAGTTTGACTTTTCCTTGCCAGTGTTTTGTTGTTGCTATCTCAACAGAGCTGGAACTACGAATATTGTTTTAAATCAGCATCTTCTTTTTTTTGTTGTTGCTTTTCTCCATTGCACGAATTCTGAGGAGGTGATGGGTTGTCTTATTCCAGCTTAATGCAAAGGTCTTTTCATGTGCATGATCTTGATTTTACTGACTTGTAAAGGACAGGTGAATTTTCAGTATTTTTGGTGAGTTTTTATATGAACATTAAGCTTGGAATTTATTCCAAAATAATGTATAGATTAAGGAATATTATCTTCTCTGTGAAGAAAGATGTTTCTAATTAAGATAGGATCTGTTTTCTGGGTTAATTTGGCTTATCTTTGGAGAGAAAAAATGAATCGGGAGATAGAATAGAATTCTTCATTCCAAACTTACCTTTACACATGATAAGAGAAATTACTGGTCTGGTGTGTCAAAAAATTGGTAATTCTGGATGTTTTTTTATGGAATGTGGAACTCCTTAGAGCCTTGGAGTAATAGCACTGAGGTTTGGTATTGGGTGGGATTTTGTTAAAGCAAAACAGGAGTTATTCAAGAACTTGGGACGTATATAAGAATGTCATTATGAATTTTAGTTCTTGTATGTGTAAGTATTGTAAAGTTGCTGTTAGTGGACTGCAGAATCAAAATCCACACAAACTGCTATTTCTTTTTTTGGTTAGAAAATATATGCTGAACAACACACAGTAATTAAAATGAATTCCAGAGTGCACCTGGTGGAGTTATGGGAATCCTGTAACTGTTCTGGTGTTAGTTTTTGGTAATAGCAGTCATCACTTGGAGTGATCCCTTTGGATCAAAGGCTCTGCTGCTCCTTGGGTTATTGCTGACAGTTCAGTATTTGAATGAAGCTAAAATCTCCTCAGTCCAGCAGTTGGTAAAGAGAGGCTAAAGAATGACCCAGTTTGTGACTTTACCTGCAGCTTAAATGCCAAAACTAAGGATGTGCTTTCAGTGTAAATGTAAAACCTCTTGCAATGTAAAACCTCTGATTTGACTTGTTTTTTTGTTTGTAGGAAACGTGACAGCACTCCCAGTTCTGCCGAATATAGGATGTGTAAAGCATGACTGCCCTTTCTGGGGGGAGGGAGGGACTTTGCAGTGGGATGTCCCTGTCAGAGCTGGACAAGGATTGATTGCCCTTGCAGTGAGTGGCTGTCCATGAGTTCCTTGTGCTGTGTCTTGCTCTGCTGATGAACTGCAGGAGGAGATGCTTGATAGGATAAAAAGCGTGTGTGCATATAGCTAACAGAGATCCTGCTTTGCCTTCTGGGCCCCTCATTGTCCTTCTGTGCACGTCAGCTGGGGGAAAGGCAATACCTGTAGCATGCCAGAGTCTGTGGGAGTGCTGCAATGTCCCTGTCCCAGTGCCAGCTGCTGCTGCCTGCTGCCTTCAGTGCCACCTCTTGGCTTACAGAAGATGTCCAATATTCTCCTCTCTCCTGTAGAGCTCTGCTCACTCAAACCTGGCTGTCCTTCCCATCCCTTTTTGCAGTAGAGGTGGTGTGAGTGGTTCTGTTGTTTCCTTTGTACTCTGAAATGTGTTGTTGCTCATTCCCTGAAGAGTCTGGTGCCGTTGAAGGCGATGTCTTTTGGAAACTATCACAATTAAGATCTTATATACTCTACCTCTTTGTCTGCCAAAGTTGGTTGCTGTATATATTATGAATTAAAGTGTGCCTTGAAATCAGAGTTTTATAGCTTTTCCTTTGCTTTTGAGAAGGAAAAAAGCCATATATATTTCTGATTCTTTGTGCTATAATCTCTCAAAGACTGCAGTGGATTTGTTGGACCTGAAAACTGAAGGATTCTGTAGCAAAGGCATCTCTGCCTGTTGACAGGAGATCCCTAATTAAAGGAACTGCTGAGAGCTCAGTGGTGGCCGTGTCCTGTCGTGATCACAGTGGAATTTCCTTAGGGTGCTCAATTTTAGTGAGCCTTGATGTCAGTTCTGGAGATCTTCTGTTGCTTTCAAGGGTAGAAACGGGTGCTGTGTGATCCACCTTCCTTGCTTTTTTACTTGAAGTCACATATTCAACATTTCTAACCTCTGGCTGCAGACTGGGGTGTTAAATCATGCTCTGAAAAGCTGGATTTAGCATCAGATTCCTGTTTAGAAGCAGAAGCTTTTCCCTGTCGTTGACTTTTCATGTTAAAGGAAAACCAAATCAGTTCAGTTGTGTGAGTGCTGGTAGATGTGGTGGTCTGTTGTTTGGTGCTTGTTCAGCAAATGTTTTAGTCCAGATTCTGACTCCAGGAGCTCCCATCACTGTGTTTGCCATTAGTTTAGAGTCACTGCTGCTTCTAATTCCTCAGCAAACCCCAAATCTTAACTAGAACAGGTTTTAGCTCCATGAATCTCACTATCAGCATGCAGACAGCTTCTAATTTCCACAGAAAACCCAAATAGCCTCACTTCAGATGCCTGAGGCAGCATTGAAAGTGCTCTGGCTTGTCTGTGGCTGCTTGGCAGTGCTCTCCCTGTCATCAACAGATTGTTGGAGTGGCACAGAGCTGTTTGGGGCTTTATAGGGCTTTTTGGGACAATCCCAGCAGTCGTATTGTTGGAGTTCATAATAGGCTGTGGTTGTTAGAAAGGGGCTTTGGCTCTGCAGAAGGATTTGCTGTTCGTGGCCTGGCTGATAGCTCAGTTTGAGAGTTGTTTGTAAACACTGGGATGTGTGACTGGGACTGAGTGTGGTGCTGGTCAGGAGCTCAGCTTGCTTTGTGTGGCATCTGCAATGTCTGAAATACACTGGAATGCTCTTAACTGGGAAGTGAAATCACTGTAAAAAGTGGCCATGTTTTTGCTCTTCTTTCTGGATGTAAAGATTAGCGATGATTTGTAATATTCCAAATAAAAATGTTAAATTATTTAGCAGTAAGTGTTTGTCTTTCATTCATCATTGTGCTGAGCAGCTCTTCTCCCATTGTTATCCAGATGATTTTTCATGTCCCAAATATCAGGTGGAAACTGCTGAGATTGAAGTTTGCAGTTTGTACACAGAATTACTCAGTGGTAGTGTAGGGGATGGGTTTTAATTTGCTGAGCACCTTTTGGGGTTTCCTTTTAGAACTGCAGAGAATTTCCCAGAACCTCCAAAATTTTACAGTGTTGACTCCTGAAAAAAATTGTTGAAAAGTTGATGGAGAAGAGGAAATTTGGACTGTTCTGGTGGAGCACTTGAGGTAAAGCCCAGAGGGTGTTTTGGCCCTTTTGTCCAGTGTGTGACACATGCAATCCTTAGGGAATACAGCTCTGCTGGGTTTAGGTGACCTGTGAAGGAGAGTGGATTTAGGAATTGTGTGAGTTTCACACTTGAAATGTACTGAACTGCCGTGTGTGGAGTCAGCTGCCTGACTGAGAGTAGCCTTTCAGAGGATGGAATAGAAAAAATAACTTAATATGCTGTATTTCATTGCAGTTTGTGGTTGTGATACTCAAAGTGAGTTGGTGTGGAAATGATGCCAGACTGCACAACTTTACACTGAGGAGTTTGGGTTTGCAGTGGGCTTTGAGAGGATAAGCAAAGTTTCTAGGAATGGAATGATCTTTAATCTCCCTTTCAACCCAAACCATTCTGGGATTCTGCTCTGGGATTCTGTGAATCTGACTTAAACACTACAAATTAATTTGGCCTAATTGTCATGAGTCCTGTGCTGCTTTTCTAAAACTCGGTGCTGCATGAATTATTTCCTTTTGGAGTCTGGAACTGATAATTAAAGAGATGTGAACTCTGTGCTAAGGGAAAGGCTGCATGGAATAAAAATGAGTTGTTGCCATCTACTGGTGACAGAGGCAGTGGGAGTAACAAAACAGGTCCAGAGTTATCTGGTTTAGGCTTAAATAATGTGAAGTGACTGTGGTTGGTGGATTTTCAGTGTCACCCTTAAAATCAGTATAAATTAAGCCCTGCCCATAGCAGGGGTTGGAGCTGGATGATTTTAAGGACCCTTCCAAACCATTCTGATTCTCTGAACCTGAATACTTTTGAGGGTGGTGAAAATGGAGCTGGGGGCTGAAATGAAGAGACTTGCAGCACTTAGGTGTTGTCCAGCAGGGAATCAGGTGATCTCTCTACCTGAGACAGAGCCCAGGAGCATAGAACACAATTTTATTTAAAAGGAAAAAAATCTGTGTAAAGAACAGGTTAAGGCAAACAAACAGCACATGGAGTAGAAGTGGTCAGAAGGTTGGGTGGCTGTGTTGTCACACCCAGGCCCTGGCTTGCTTGAGTTGAAGAAGCTGAGTTATGTTTGAAGAGATGCTTCTCTCTGTCTGGAAGCATCCCATCCTCACTTGAAGGGGATGCTGGCTGTCCTCCTTGTGTGCAGGATGTTCAGCCTGTGGGGGGAACTTCAGCTCAGAGAACAGCAAGCCAGAGGTGTTGGGGAGGCCAGCTGGTGCTCTGGATGGTGTTTGTTTGTGACCTGGGGGGTGAGGGAAGGAAGTTTCCCATTGCTGTTGCTTTTCCCCCTACATCATAACCGATTTCAAATGGTGCTAGACAAAAACTGAGACTCTGAACACCAAGAGAAATCGGTCAGCCTGTGTAAGAGACGTTTTCCTGGCTCAGAGAAGGATCCTCTTGTAGATGACAGCTATGCATTCTTTAGAGATGACTACTCAGTGCTCTGATCAAACCTTCATCCACACAGGGATCGGCTTTTCCATGTCTGGGAGCACGCTGGGTGGCAGGGAGGGCAAAAAAAGAGTTCAGCTTCATTCTAGGTTGGGATGCAGGGCTGGAGAAGTGAAATATTGCTAGGAGGTACCAGCAGCAAACTGGAAACTTATTCTAGAAAAAGGACTGGGTTCTGTGTGTGCTGAAAAGTGATTCTGGAAAAAGGAGTGGGTTCTGTGTGTGCTGAAAAGTGATTCTGGAAAAAGGAGTGGGTTCTGTGTGTGCTGAAAAGTGATTCTGGAAAAAGGAGTGGGTTCTGTGTGTGCTGAAAAGTGATTCTGGAAAAAGGAGTGGGTTCTGTGTGTGCTGAAAAGTGATTCTGGAAAAAAGGAGTGGGTTCTGTGTGTGCTGTGTGGCATCTTTGTGATGCCCATGGCAGGAGGTTGGAACAGGATGATCTTTAAGGTCCCTTCCAACCCAAGCCAGTCTGGGGTTGCTGAAGGCACTTCTGTGTCTGACTGCTGAGGTGAAATTGTTGGAGGGAATTTCTGTGTTTGCAGAGCTATGGAATGAGAATCCTGTGGTGATGGAGCCCCCAAGCAGAGAGTGGAAATCCTTTTGCTCTGAGGCAGTAAATTCAAGGTTGATCCTAGTTTTTGGGTATCAAACATACTCTGCCTGTCAAGGTACAAGAGATACCACGTTGGTTTTCATGCAACTTGCGGATCACTTTACTCTGGACACCTTGAACTCATATCCATTGTTTATTGAGCAGAAGTACAGGAGCAGGAGGCTGTGCTGGTGTGGCCCTGGCTTGGGAGGGTGCATACAGTGGTTGGAGAAGTGTCTAGAAATCAGATGATGTTACAAAGTGGATGGCTGGCAAAAAAATAACCTTTGGAAAAGGGGCTGATTTGAGGAGCAGAGGATGTTGTTGAAGTGAGCAGGTGCTTGGTCTCCTCCCACGCTGTAATTCTTGCTCCTAGAACACTGATTTCAAATGGTGCTAGATACAAAGTGGGAAAATCTAAGCCACCATGTGAAACCAGCTTCCAGAGGAAGACACATCTTGTGCATGGCTGCAGGCTGAGGGAGAAAATTCTTCATCTCCACCGTACCTAGAGAAAAATTCATTTATTTAATTTTATTAGACAGCAAGACAGTTACCTTGGGCTTAGCTGCTTTATGGATACACTTTTTGTGTGGCATCTTGTGGATGGTTGAGGCTGGCGTAGGAGAAATGAAATATGTGGTGAGGAAAACCCCCAGCCTGGCAGTGAGTGTTGTTTCCTGCCCTAGCCAGGTGGAATGCACTCAAGTTCTTCCCAGCAAGTGATGATCAAGGTTTTATTTCTTGCTGGTGCAGAGCATGATGCTGATGGGGTGAGTGTGGGAAGTTTGTGTGACACAGCTTTTTCCATTTCACTGCAGATGAAACCAGGCTATAAACCTCATTCTGTCCAAGACAGAGAGTGTTCTGACTTTCTGTCACTCACTGATCAGAGAGTACAGGACAGATCAGGTGCTTTTTGTGACAGGGAAAGGAAATGTGATTGTCTCGATGGAACTTCCTCTGTCAGCAGTCCCTGTGCTTTAAGTAAGCAAGGACTTGCAGATCTTTGTGAGACAACTTTTAAATTCTGCAGGCAGAATGAAAATAAATTGGATTCAAAGTACTTTGAGTGTGGGTCAGAACAAAAAGGGAGTGTTCACAAATTGAACTGTAAATGGTTCACTGGAAGTTGTTGAGGAAAGAGAGTGTGAAAATGAGTGGCTGATGGTTCCTGGAACTGCAGCAGGGCTGAGCACTTAACCTGCAGTGTCCACAGCTCAGAGCAGAGGGAATAGAGGGGGTGTTGAGAAGCCTCTGAACTGCTCCACACATGCATAATTCAGGAGCTATCAGCCCTTGGATAAGTGTCTGACCTGTGCTGGAGTAGAGGCCAATGTGAAATGGAAAAAAGCACAACTGGAGGCAGCAGTTTCTCTTATTGATGCCCTGGGGTTTTGGCAGCTCTGTGTATTCCTGTTGTAACCACATCCAAAAATCTGCTCCGGTGCCTCCATCCTAATGCACACTCCCAGGCAGCAGAGGGAAAGCTCAGAGACAGGAGCTTGTCCTTCCAAGAAAGAGGGATGGAGGAAGGGGAAATAACTGGACCAGATTCCTTGTCTGGATATTTACTGCCGTTTCTAAATCCATTATCTGGGGCAACAGGGTGAAAGGCGAGTGGAAAGCAGGTTCCCTCCCCAGTGCCTGCCGTGTGGCACAGTTATTTAGGAGGTACTCTCTATTAGCAGGTGAGATTTACTCCTGAAAAGCTGCACCAGGAGTTGCTGCTGAGGAGAGGCAGCTACAGAATCACAGCAGCATCTCTGAGAAACAGGCTCACAGTGAGGTTTGCTTTGGTTTTTCCTTGCCTCAGTAGTAAGCATTATAAAGAAATTTTCATTAGGGTTTTGAAAAATAGTTGGGGGAAATGTCACTTAATTTTGTGCTGCTGAAAATGGGAACTTGTGTCAAAGTATGAGACTCAGAAGGACTGAACACCTCTGCACAGGAGACCAACCTTTCCAGAAATATCATGCAGCAGATGAAGACCAATGGCTCATTTATTATTTATAGTTTTGATAAAACCAGGTTTCACTTCAGCATAATTAAGATGCTGCCACCCCTCCTCCAGGCTACCTGGAGTTTGTCCTGTTGCCTTCACAAGCTCCCCAGAAGGTGTCAGCCCTTCTTGGCAAGGTGCAGGTGCACATTTGGGAAGGGTACATCTGCCTGTGCTCTCCTTTCCAAGGCTCCCAGTGTGTCTGGGCAGGAGAAAGGAGCAGTTCAGGATCCACAGCTCCCCACTGGGAACGTGCACGTGGGCAGGAAAACAGGAGCACAGCATGGTTTGGGTCGGAAGGGACCTTAAAGCTCACCCAGTGCCACACCTGCCGTGGGCAGGGACACCTTCCACTGGCCCAGGCTGCTCCAACCTGGCCTTGGACACTCCCAGGGGTGGGGCAGCCACAGCTGCTCTGGGAATTCCATCCCAGCCCCTCCCCACTCTCACAGGGAAGAAGATGAAGCCGTGCTGGTCTCAAACGTTTGCTGTGTGGAGAGCAGCAAGTACTGTCACCTGTGCCTGGCTGTAGCACAGTGGTCTGGACTTTCCAATAAATAATAGTAGGGAAAGTACAATATCATTCTGTGGTTTTCCTCCTTTTCAGATGTTTTAGTGGCAGTGCTGTTCTGTAGCTTCTTTCAGAGGAACAACTCAAAGCCTTTCATGGAATTCACACTGCTTTATACATTCCATAGGAGACAAAGACAAAAAGGGAATCCCTGCCTTCCCTGTGAAAGGGAACTTCCTCTCTACCCTGAGACCTTCAGTCTGTAGGAGCAAGGCAAGCCTGGATGTCACAGACCTGATTTTGCACAACCTGCACCTTCTATAGAAAGGCAGTTCCGGGGTTTTTACAGAGACAAAACAGATCTCAGTGTGCATCATAAATTTTTTCCTCCATTTTCACATCACAGGGTGAAACTCGTGGTTCATCAGGCTCTGGTCTCCCCTGGAGAAAATAATCCCTGTTTTACATGCTGAGAATCTGAGCTTGATGCATCATCCTCCCTGTGAAGGAATGAATCAGCCCAAGGCCAGGTGCAGGACAAGGGGTGTGACAGTACAAGTGGTGACCTGTAAGGGGAATGGAAATAAGTGAACTTCTAAGGTTTCAAAAAAAGCCTCCTCGGCGTGGGGAGCCTGTAACTGCATCTCTTTGTTGTGCAGGTCTGGTGCTGCGTGGGTCAGCTGTGGACAAATGTGCTCTGACTTGCACTGGGAGCCAGTCCTCTGTGGAACACTTGGTGTGTCAGAGCACCAGCCTGGGCTGAGGGAAGGCAGAGCAGGGGCTGCACTGCTTAGGAAAATTGGTATTTGTGCCTAGGAGATGGCTCTGGAGAGGCCACTGCTGTGATGGACAGCAAAAACAGGTACTTCCTTCACGAGTTTAAAGCATAAGGGAGATATTTTTTTCCTTTATTAAGACCACAATAAAAACTCCACATTACAATCCTGAATTAAACGTAGCCTATTCCTTCGGTCCTACTCTTGCAGCCTTACAACTGCAGTACAAATGGAGTTAAAAGCCAGACACTCTGTGTCTGAAACCCCCCAAAACCCCAAGGCAGGCTGAACACTGGGACAGGATGGGGGTAAAAGCCTGTGGAGCTTTGTGTCCCTTTTAACTGTGAGCAATGGGACAGTCAGGCCTGCTTGGTTTGAGTCACTGATTTCAATTCCTGTTAAGGGGAATCTGTCAGAGCACTCTGCAGTGTCTGTTTTAGCATGGTGACCATTAGAAGGGTGCTTAGATATTAGTGCTGTAGTTCCCCATCTTGTGATCCCCCCTGCTCATCTGAAATTGCTTTGACTTGCCTGGAGTCATTCAGTTTTCCTCCAGCTTTGCTCTCAGGAGAGTTCCTGGGCAAACCCCAGAGCCTGTTTAGAAGGCACAGGAACTGCTGAACCCCTGGATCCTGTGGAGAATTCCAGATTTCACAGGGAACAGTGAGGTGAAACTGGGCAAACTCAAAAAGAGCACTGCACTTACATGGCTGAGGTCAGGGAAGGGCAGTAGGAAAGAAAACTCATCAAATTTAGCCCTACACAGTCTGAGTGAGCAGCACATTGCAAAACTCACTCCACTCAAACAAATGATCCACCTAAGCAGCTGCAACCAGAAAGGCCATTTTCTATTCCTAACTCCTGTACCTAAGCATCACTTTAGAATGTAAAGTACTGATTGCAGGGCTTGAAAGCTCTCACAGGGAGATGATTGTTGTGATTTGTACAGTCAGTTCAGGAACATGGTGTTCCCCCAACACCACCGTTCCAGCTCCTCCAGGTAATGGCAAGGGAAGCCATATTTTTCTTTTGTGTCATTCTAGAAACAAAAGAATGTCCTGTGCCAGGGAGAAGCATAAGGAAATAAACCCAGCTAGATGTTCACTGAAGTATAACCTGCCTTTAAACCAGACATCTGAAAACAAGCCTTTAGTTTAACACTGCCTGCAGTACAAGGACCTGGCAAAACAGCTGGAGAAAAGCACTGACCAAACACTCCTGGCTGACTCCCCCAGGCACACGAGCTGTGGTCTGTCCCTGTTCCCAGGATTTCCATCATTCCATCCCTGAAGTGTCACCGTGTGTCCAAGAGCCACTGTCAGTGTTTGAGAAGCATTTGGGCTGGATATCCAAATGCAAACCCAGTGGCTGCTGTTGGACTCCCGAGCGCCGTGAGTGTTTGTGGGGGGAGCTGAAGAGATGAGCCTCACTCAGAAATAGCTCTTCCTTGGAAAGCTGGAGGGCTGAATCACAGTGTGTTGGCTCAGTTTTTAGCAGACGAGCCATCACATCTGCCTCCCTGTAGGCGAGGAGCCGTCACTGGCATCGGGATTGGCAGCCAGGTTCTGTCCCTTTGGAAACCAGGGAATGGTGATGGGGAAGGCGAAGGCTCATCGTGAACAGGGTCAGGCTGGGGGTTTGGTGAGGTGGGCTGGCAGCTCTGGGAGCAGGAGGGCTCTGCTCATGACCCTGCTTGGCTTGCACTGCTCCCCCTGTCCCTCTCTGTCCACAGAACGTGCCCCCAAGTTGAACTTTGGGCGCTAAATAAGTTCTTTTGCTCAGAGGCATTAACCACTGCTCTGCTGCCTGGGAGGCTGAGACAACCAGAGCTAGCCCTGAGCATAGCCATGGCTGGTGTTGTCCTGAGACAGCTGAAAATACGAGTGAGATGGGCAAATAGGAACACCAGGGGAAAATGGGGAAACTTGGGAGGGGACAAGACAGCTCCTGAGCTGAGGTATCTGAAACTGAAAGCACCTGAGAGACACCCCTGGCTTGACAGGCTCTGGGGAGCCTGCAGAGTCCACCTGATAGCCACAGAAATGCAAATGTACACAGAGGTTTTCTTCCTAGAACAGAGTGTGAGCCCTTAAATGCATGTCACTCCTGGTTCCCAGCAGTCCAGAGGAAGTCTTGGGGGAAAGGGGGATGAGGGAACTAGTGGAAAGTTTTTGGAGCTAGCAAATAAACAAATTAGAGATATGGATTTTAAAATCTTTCAGAGACACAGGATTTTTTTTGAGCTACAGTTTTGGGCTCAGTGCCCCCACTGCTGCAGTAATGTTAATTTTCAAGCCCCTCCTCCAGGTTCAGGCATGGACACAGTTGCAAGAGAAGTAGATTGGGAGTTCCTGAACCAACTGGTTGCTGACCATGAGTCAGGGGAATGACCTTGCAGCAGGCGGCTCACGGTGCCGCTCTCGGAGCCGTGCCAGGATAAACGGCACTGGCATCTCTGAGTGCTGGTGGAACCATTTTGTGACATTCCAGCTTGGCCTTTTCTCCTGCTGCCTTTGCACTGAAATTGTTTGGGTGAGTGGGAATGGGATAGAGTATTCCCTTTTTTCCTCACAGCCTGGGCTTGGGACTGTTTATGTACAGAGATAAAGGGGATATGGACAACTCTTATCTCTTGCCTACATCCTTGTCCATTAACATCAGCATTACAGATATTTAACCAAATTAAATCTTACTCTCCCCCCCAGCCATACCCATATTAAACTGTAAGAAAACACCATGATAAAGTTTAAAAAATCCTACGCAGCAGCACTGAATTTTCTGGATAGGTCTGGGAGAGATTTGTCAGAGGAGAGAGGGTAGAACACTTGGCATTTAGACGTTTTAATGAATGTTCCCAAATAAGAAAAGAAAAACATTTGCTTGTAGACTTTAAGCTTCTCACAGCATCAGAAAGCTCCTGACACAGAGCCCAATGCTGTATTTGTATAACATGGAAATGAACAGCAGCAGCAGCAGAGCTGCAGGCTCCGAGCCTGCTCTGCGAGCAGCAAAATGGCCAGGGGTGCTGGGGCTCATCCGAATTCCTTCACCATTTGGGGGGTCACTAGGTGGACCTGATACCCCTGACCCTTCAGGTGTGGTTTGAACTCTAACATCAATATGAAATGAATATTTCTAACCATATTCAAGCTTGTGCCCCCATCAGCTCCACTCCCTAAAGCACCGACAGGAACCAACAGCAAAATTCGTCTGCGTCACAGATGTAACATGACCATCGGCAAAACAAGAGCAGGAGAAGATCATGGCTGTCTCGTCCCTCACAGAGCCTTCCTTCACTAGCAGACAAGGAGAGGTAATGCTTTAAATTTATATCATGGGCATGTGAAATCCTGCCCTTCCTTCCCCGAATGCCACGGTCCCTGAGCGGCCAGAACGCCCGAGAAAATTGCGTGTGTTTTGTCGGCGTGGTACCGAACGCTGCGTCACGATGCTGCACCAAGGCCCAGGCAGAGCAAACCCCACTCCCCAGAGCAGGGAAACCCAGATACAGGAAAATGAATCAGCTCATACAGTGTCACACACACAAGTGTCAGAGGGAGGGAGAAATCACAGCTTTCCCCAGTCCTTTTGCGGCACTGTGCGGAAAATGATCACGGAACAGTTAGCCAGGTACAGCTCACGGTGACAGTGCCACCCCTGTGTGCACAGTCACTGCTGTCCTACAGAAATATGCCATGTCCCCTTCTTAGCCTTGTTTCCTGCCAGTCCCACAGATTTACCTGCTGACAGTAACCTCAATTCCTGAGTAATGAGATTTACAGCTGGAGTTTAACATTGAAATAACTCCTCTTATATCCATCTCCCTACCCTCCCTGCATTTAGGCACAGTTGAACCATCGCTGTGGCCAAAACGTGGTGGCAAAAGGAATTAAACCAAATACATCCCTGTGCTGAGCACACTCAGCAGACAGTGGCACCTCCTTGAAAGCCGTAAAACAGCACTAGCTTTACGAAGTCAGGGCTTCTCCACCCCACAACCATGGTGGGGAAAACCACGAAGAGTTGTCCATGCAACCAACACTCGAGAAAACAGCCTGAACCCACCCATCACCCACACAACCCAGCATCATGCCTTAGTCCAGCTCCTGGCCGTACAGAACCCCCTCCACAGCTGCCTGGGACTGTTCTCATGTGTGTGTGTGTATTTCTGCCTATCTGTCTGTCTGCAGGGACCACCATTGTCACTGCTGTTCCTGTTGTTCCCCTGCTCTGCGGATCTGGCGCTGCGGGAGGCAAGGATGCTCCGAGGGAGCCAGCTACAGCCAGCGAAGGCTCAGTGAGTCAGGAGGGGTTGTGATGACTGCAGTAAGAGGCTGAAATTCCCTATGGAATCTGGCAGGAAAGGAGGGGAAGGAGGAAAGATGGAGATGGGGAAGAGGGAAAGAAAGTGGGAAGTGGCACGTACAGTCTGTTGGGTTCTTCCCTCCCCGTCCCCGCGCCGCACTGCCGTTGGAAATGGCGGCCCTGCGCAAAGGACGGCGTCGCGAAAAATCCGCAGCGCCTGCGGCCTGCGCGACCAAACCTCCAAAATTCCGTTCGGGGTATAAATCCAGCCCTGCCCTCTCTCCCTGTCTCCCAGAGCACCCCGCAGAGGCCAGGCTGCAGCCCAGACGATGGGGACGGCGGCCACGCGGTGCCTGAGCCCAGCGGTTGTTGCTAAACAACCAACCCTGACGCTGGAGATGTCAGCCAGCGAGTAACAGAGATTAAACACTCCTGCTAGCACATCCTGCAACTTGGGTAAGCCTCAGAATGATGAAAGGCTATGGAATAATGGCCCCTCTTGTATGAGAAAGCAAAGTTACCACTTCACTGCATAATCGGGAGACTTCCTCGGCCAGAAGGACCAAGCTCAAGGCTGGCTGTGTCCTCAGCACTTCCAGGCAGAGCTGCCATCTTCATTGCTGGGCGCTTTAAGAAGAGAGGTGAAAAAATAGTATAGTAAATGGTTAAGAGGGAAAAGTGTTCTTCCCTTCACTTCCTTATCCTCTCTCTGGAGCTGCTCTCTGCTCTCAGTCTCCCATTCATCCTTAACCAGTTCCCACTCCTTCCATCCTTGCTTTCTAATGCTTACTCCTTTTCCAGCCTTTACAGACCCATCACTGAGGGCAGTCTCCATCTCTCCGTGATGCTACCGAGCCTGTGGCAAACTCACACTTGTGCAAACAAAAGCTGAATTTGGGTAAGAGTCATTTTCATTTCTTTAACTATTCCCACAACATAATTTCCAGGTGCAATCCCTGCCCCAAGCAGTTCACAGTGCTGCCAACACTCCAGCAGCTCACAAGGGAGAAGGAAGCAAGGAGTAAAGACCTGAACCCCAGTACTTCCCTCTGCACCGTGGGCTGCAGCTCTGACACGTCATCATCGTGACTGGACGGCGAAACAAGACCTCCTGGCAGCACCCATGGGCCAAGGGCTGCACCCAGCAGTGACCAGCTCCTGTCCTGCCTGCTGCCCCAGGGACGCCTGGCATCCCGGGATCCGAGGTGGGCGTGGAGCGAGCAGCGGGCAGGGAGTGGGCAGTGGGCAGGGAGCAGGAGTGGGAAGGGAGCTGGGAGCAGGCAGGGGATGGGCAGCGATTGGGCAGGGAACAGCCATGGAGCATGCCAAGGAATGGGCAGGGAGAAGTTAGGGGATGGGCAGGGAGTAGGGGGAGCAGACAGGGAACAGACAACGAGCAGGCAGGGAATGGGACAGGGGCAGCTGCTGGTACTCACAGTACTGGGATCAACGTTCAGGTGGCAGAGGCAGCCCAGCATTCACACAGCTGCTCTGCTGATACCCACGGGCAGGGAGCAGGGAGCAGGGAGCAGGCAGGCATAGGGAATAGGGAGCAGGGCATTAGGAGTGGGCAGAGGGCAGGAGCCCGGTGCTCGCATGACTCCTCTGACACGAGCAGGCAGTGAGCAGGTGAGCAGGCAGGCAGTCGGGAGAGGGCAGAGGGCAGTGGGCAGTCTTAAGAGGACAGTCCTGCTTGCATGGCCACTCTGTTGACACCCGTGGGCAGGGAGCAGGGAGGGAATAGAAGCGGGGAGTGGGCAGAGGGTAGAGGGCAGAGGCGGCCCTGCTTGCTCACCCGCTCTGCTGACACCCACGGGCAGGGAATAGGGACCAGGGCAGGGAGCAGGCAAGGAACAGAAGCAGGGAGCGGGCAGTGGGCAGCGGGCAGTGGTAGTGGGCAGAGGGCAGAGGCAGCCCTTCTCGCTCGCCCGCTCCGCTGACACTGCGGGCAGGGAATAGGGAGCAGGGCAGGGAGCAGGCAGGGAATAGGGAGGGGGCAGTGGGCAGTGTCAGAGGGCACCGGCAGCCCCACTCTGCTGACACCAGCGGGCAGGGAGCAGGCAGGGAGAAGGCAGGGAATAGGGAGGGGGCAGTGGGCAGTGTCAGCAGGCAGTGTCAGAGGGCACCGGCAGCCCCACTCTGCTGACACCAGCGGGCAGGGAGCAGGCAGGGA
>VYZP01032936.1:31992-43591 GCA_013400635.1 Hypocryptadius cinnamomeus
GTCTGCGGGGGCAGGGGGGCAGGGAGCGGGCAGGGAGCAGGCAGGGAATAGGGAGGGGGCAGTGGGCAGTGTCAGAGGGCACCGGCAGCCCCACTCTGCTGACACCAGCGGGCAGGGAGCAGGCAGGGAATAGGCAGGGAGCAGGCAGGGAATAGGCAGGGAGCAGGCAGTGAGCAGGCAGGCAGCGGGCAGTGTCAGAGGGCACCGGCAGCCCCACTCTGCTGACACCCGCGGGCAGGGAGCAGGCAGTGAGCAGGCAGGGAGCAGGCAGCGGGCAGTGTCAGCAGGCAGTGTCAGCGGGCAGTGTCAGAGGGCACCGGAGCCCCGCTCGCTGCCCGCTCCGCTGACACCCGCGCACGGCCAATGGGCTCGGGCGCTCCACCTGCCATCCCCGGCGCGCCCAATGGCGGCGCGGCCCCGGCGCTGCGCCCTCCCCGGCCAATGGGAGCCGGCGCTGGCTCTCGTTAATGATGCAGCAGTCCAGGGAAGACTATCACATGTGAGCTGGCCGCCTGCCAGCATGGAGACACCGAGAGAGCAAGGTAAACAACTTTCCAACGCCAAAATGATGACATTTAATCCCTAAATGCTGGCTTCCCGGCTCGACTCATCTTTAACCCCTTTCAGCTGGTGTGGAAGCGTCTGGAAGGCACCCGTCTACCTGTCCCCAGTGCTTTTAAAAACTGGACGACGTGCCCTGCAATGATCACTGCGTCACCGTTTGCCACTTTGCGAACTACGCAGTGACAAACCTCCGAGCTCCGAATCTCAGGGCGCCTGTTAACCCCTGCACCAACCCCTCGCTGACATGCCAGCCTCCAGGGACACGGGGGGGGATAAAAAGCCCAGACAAACCGGGAAAGCAGCAGTCTTTGCAAAGTTGTCATCTCTCCCCCACGACTACTACCCTCCTCTGCAGTACAGCAATGCCGGCAGGAGTGACATTAGTACAACCTGTGCCGTCGCTCCATTGAGAAAACAGCTCTGACGCAGAACAGAGCAATCCTACCCAGCCAAAATAATAATAAAGGCACTTTGGGATCCGAACTTAGGGGCGCCGGGGGAAAGGGACGCCCTGCAAATAATCCAAATACGTAGCTGCAGCTCCAGCCCCATCCTGATCAAAGGGTACGTACGTGAGGGAGACGAACCGGACCGAGGAGCCGTGCCTGTGCACCATCTGCGCAGTCCTCAGCCCTCCGCTCGCTCTGGAGCGCTGCAGAAGAGAAGGTTCCAGAAATTTCCTTCCCGTTAACCCTTTCGGTGTCTGCCCACTCTCCCTCCCCGTGGGATTAAGTGCGCCCGGTCTCCAGCATCGTCGATGGGCGAAGCCTCCTACGCCAAGCGAGCCCGAGTACGAGGTGCAAATGGCAGTGGATGGTGGCAGGAGCCCAGTCCGTGGTGTTGGTGCCACTTCTCTTCCTGGAGCCCTCTCTGCCTCTCTTGCTGCCTCTCTCCCCTCTTGCTGCAGCAGGGCTGTTGCTGGTAGACCTATCGACGGAGCTTGCTCTCTCACTCTCTCGCTGAGCTCTGTGACGCAGCTCTAAATTCTCCAGCCTGCTCCTTGTGTTATAAGAGCGGAACTGCAGCTTTCCAGGGAGCCCGTGCCAGCGGTGCCAGGGCCAGGCAGACCGGAGGGAACGTCGCTCCTGGACTCTGCACCTTTTTTTGGCAATTATTCTGTTCCTCACCTCTGTTTCTGCGCTTCCTCCCCGGCTCTCAGCCTCGCATCTCCTTCTCTGCTTCTGAGTCATACTTGCCAGGTTAACTCTTTTAGGATTGGTAGTCAGCAGTACAAATCTCGAGCGATAGCAGCTGAAACCACAGCCAACTTTTTTGGTGTTTTCTGCTTTAAAAAAACCAAAGCAAATCTTGCTGGCTCCAAAAAACAAAAACACGTGCACGCACACACACGTTGCAGTGGAGAGTTGGTGCTTTCTGATTAACTGTTTCGGTGACAGGAACCACTGCTTGACTTCCTGAAATGAAATATTTTAGGCCCATGTCCTGCAAATCCTCAGCAGGCAGATCCCCTGAAGCACAAGGCAGCTTAAGAGGAGCTGCTGCTGTGAACAAATGCAGGACTTCTGGGCATGAGGCTACTGCTGGCCCCACAAGCCCCTGCTCTGCTGGCCACAAGACACTGATCTGAGCGTGGTTTAGCTGCTGGGCAGATGCATGGCGTGAGATAAGGTGCTGAAAGTGCTGGAAAGCCATAGGATCTTCTTAATCTGAGCAGCATTAATAAGTGTTATCACACACACAGATTCAAAATGCTCGGCGTAGGCAGGGGAACTAATAACTGCGCTCCTGGAGTCACCAGAATCCAATAATCCCTGACAAAGACAGTCCACAGGCAGCTCTGCATTTCAGCACAGCAGGCACCATCCCCAGGCAAGGAGCCTTTTGCAGCTGCATGCTCTCTCCTCGCCTCTGCCCCCCAAATCCCTGGCATAACCCCGGTGCCTCCGGCCAGCCCCGGCACCCGGCAGGGGAAGCAGAGCTCTGCCAGCCCCGGGAAGTGTGGAGGAGGATCCGTGGTAGGTGCAGCTCCTGGGAATCAGGGAAGCTGATGGAGAGGCAGCACTGAGAGGGAGTTGATGTGCACACACAGAGCAGCGAGGAGCAGTCCGTCAGGAACCACGGAATGCAGAGAGATCCCTGCTCCACTCCTCCGTCTGCCATTTTAATTCTGACTTCAGAGCCGGCTGCGAGCGTTGGGTTTTTCACTACAACCAGAGCTGAAGTAACCACGGTTTTTTCTCCTTGCAGCGTCTGAAGAGCCTGAGCTATTTTGGGATTTGTCTGTACTACACTGAAAATGACACCTGTTACGCACAGACACAAATGAGAAAAATTACAAGCGCCCGGTTCTTCTGATAGGATCCTACAAAAAATGGGATGAGATCCCGTGGGTCAGGGCTGGGTGAGCAGCACGGGCTGTGCCGTGGGGTGAAGGGGATGACCCCAGTGAACTGAACAGACACCAGTATGAGAAATGTGAAAAGTCTGTAGTAGCTGATGCAAGGGGAAATCAAGCCTCCATGTGACCAGAAGAAGTAGTGCATGATCAACTAAATGCCACAATACATGGTTTCTTATGCAATCGAGCCCATGGGACTCCAGGCCTTACACATCCACTTTGTGGCCAAAGCTGCAGGGATTAACTCCTTCCTTAATGACTGGGAGCGAGCACAGGCTCCTGAAATGAGTCATCCCCCCAAGCAGGCCGGGGTTTGCTGAGACTGGAGCTGCCTGTGCTGCTTCCAGTCGCCCCCATTCTCTCAGGAGCCCCAGCACACAGGGCCAGGGTGAATTTTCTGTCTTCCCACTTCTCCCTGGTGGTTTGCACCATGCTGTGCAGGCAGACAGAGCCCAACTGGAGATCCAGGGAGCTCCAGACGTGACAGAGCGAGATGAAACACCAGAGCCAGATGAAAGCTGGGAGCCTCAGAAACGGGGCCGTTCACTGGTGCTCTCGGCTCACACCGCTTTTGTCAGGCCTGTGGTGCATCAGGAAGGTGAAACCAACTTTGATTTATCTCAGATGACTCTTTCTGGTTGCTTTCAGGGGAAATGCAGTGTTCATTTCATGATTTGCTTTCCTTTGAAAATCACCAGCCCTGGAGTGTTTCTGTCTTTGCCTGGCTCTAGGTACTTGCTGGTGGCACTCAGGCTCCCAGGAAGAACTCAGAGTTGTGCTGCACTGGGGAACAATGAACTGTGTGAGAAATCTTGGGCAGTGGAAAACTTCAGCCCTCAGAACTTGAGTGATGAGGCCTAAAAACATAAAATCATTTTCTGACACTCTTGGGTGGGATTCAGCATTTTCTGGTTCGGACATCTTCGACATTCCACTGTAAAAATCTAGGCTGCTTTTCTGGTTTAACTGGAGCCCATTTCCTTGTGTAGCTACTGGTTTGGGTTGGTTTTTTTTAGCTTTTTTTCTTTTCTGTCCAGACTTTAAAAGTAGGAGGCAGAGCTTTGGTTTTGTAAGAACTGCCCATGAGGGTGCAAAGTCCTGGGCTAGAAAGGGGGCTTGGAAAATGGGAATAATCCATGGCTGTGGTCTGAGACAGGGGAGATCAGTGTCACTTTCAGAATGGCAGGGTAGGAGTCTCTTCCAAAACTGGGAGTGACCCCGTGGCTGATCACAGCTGGGCCCTGAGTGCTTACAGTGCTGATTAATAAAATAAAGAGTTTTTATAGTGCTGAACATTCTAGCAAGATTTCAGGACTTGCAACTGGGATGGTTTGGGCTGGATGTTTGGGGAAGATACCATTTTTTGAGGAGGGAGGGAGGGGATTGACCCTCCAGGCTGTCATTGTCAGTTCCCTCAGCACCATGAGAGGATCAGGGAGCAATTCCTCAGCTTCCAGAGGAAGTTTGGGCTTGCACTGCTTCTGTGCCAGGCTGTACCTGAAGGTTCATCCTCAGTTCTCCAGCGTCTCCCATGTGATTTTCTGCTGCCACGCTGCGATGACCTTAATAGCAACAACAAATGGAGTCCGACACTCCTCATTCACATCATTATTGCTGCTGGGGGTGATAAAATGACCTGAGGGAGGCCCTTGGTGTTTTGAGTGCTGGAGGAAACCCTCGTGGTCCTGCCCGCACTTCCAGCTTCCTGCCGGGGAAGCCTTGGCTCGGGTTTCGTTTAAATGCCATCGGCCACACCTTCCCCCAGCGCAGGAAGCACGATTGTTAAAATCAGGGCATGTTCCTGTTTAACTGAAAGGCTGAGATAAATAATCCAAAGGCCTCGTTTATGCCAAGCGAATTCCTGCCCGGGCCGGAGCAAGTCTGGGCAGCTGTAAATCTGTAACCCCTCGACCTCGCAGCCACGGAAGGGGAGGCTTGGCACATCCCCGCGGGAGTGGCTGGGCACAAACGGAAGGAGCAAAGAATCGGGCAAAGGTGGACAGGGCAGTGGAAAAGTTTCTTCACTTTACCAACCCAGAGGCTTAAAAGCTGCTTTAAAATACAGAATAGTCAGTTTTTCAAGTGCTGATATGGGTTAGGTGTTGTTGGATTTGCCAGTGATACCTCATCCTTACAAACAGCCTCAGTGAGGGACAGAGTCACAACAAACATTCAGGTTTTGTTTTTTTCCAAAAGGTTTATCGTTTCCCAGACGAGCTTCTTTAGTGAATTCCAGAGACATGGCCAGTGAGTCATTTTTTTACCAGCCCAGCAAAATCCCAGAATGGTTTGGGTTAGAAGGGACCTTAAAGCCCATCCAGTGCCACCCTGCCATGGCAGGGACACCTTCCACCATCCCAGAGTGCTCCAAACCCTGTCCAACCTGGCCTGGGACTTCTCCAGGGATCCAGGGATAGCCACAGCTGCTCTGGGCACCCTGTTCCATTTGGAACACTCTGCTGCTCTCCCTGGGGTCCCCAGCAGCAGGAGGAAGAGCAGCAGGCACATAAAGAGCAACAAACCCCTTCCCAAACAGTTCCAAAGCCGATTCCGTGCGTCTGTTTGGGTGTGCACGGCTGACAGCCCCACAAAGAGCGGGGCGGGGGGTTCACAGTGCCCCTCGGGAGGTGGTTCAAGGGAATTGTGTGGAGCAGCTGGTGCTGGGATGGAAAGCCAGCCCTGCCAGAGGTGTGGGCTCGCTCCCGGGCGCTGTCGGGGATGTGTTGGCACGGCTGTGCTGGCGCTGGGGAGTCACATTTGCATGGAGCGTTTGCATTCTCGGTGCGAACCCAGCCCACGGCACAGAGCAGGCACTGAAATGGGAGCCCGCAGGTGAAAACCTGGCCCTCCCTCTGAAAACCTGGAATTTTTCCGGTGAAGTCTAAGAAACCCAGCTGGAAGTGCCAGGATCCTTTTCAAAGAGGTGGCACCGCATTAACATCCCAGCCGCTTCAAAGCACCGCTTCATGGCCTGTGTTGGACTCGGGGCCGGGGTATTTGGGATGCTCAGCCCACGCCAGAATTCCCGGTGGGCACAGGGACACCGCCCTCACCCCCGGGACCCCCGGCCGCCCTCCCAGCGCTGGCAGCGGCTGTGGGGGCAGCTTTCGCTGCCTCCCGATGCAAGGAGCCAACAGCGCAGAGACAAAAGGAATTATTTCAGCTATTAGCTGCTAAGAATAGAGGCGGCGGGGGTGCTGAGGTGCCTGACAGCGCAGCCGGAGGAGCGGGGATTGCAGGGGGAGCACGGAAATAGCCGCGCTCCAGCTCAGCACCCGCAGCTCCGTGAGTCACCCCGGCCCGGGGGGCACAGTGGGGCGGGCAGGGTCCGAACCCCGCAGGGTCCGAGCCCAACAGGGTCCAAATCCAGCAGGGTCTGAACCGAGCAGGGTCCGAACCGGACAGGGTCCGAACCGAGCAGGGTCCGAACCGGGCAGGGTCCGAACCGAGCAGGGTCCGAACCGGGCAGGGTCCGAACCGAGCAGGGTCCAAACCCCGCAGGGTCCAAACCCCGCAGGGTCCGAACCGGGCAGGGTCCAAATCCAGCAGGGTCCGAACCGGACAGGGTCCGAACCGGACAGGATCCAAACCCAGCAGGGTCTGAACCGGACAGGGTCCGAACCGAGCAGGGTTCGAACTGAGCAGGGTCCTAACCCAGCAGGGTCCGAACCGAGCAGGGTCCAAACCCAGCAGGGTCCAAACCCCCGAGGGTCCAAACCCCGCAGGGTCCAAACCCCGCAGGGTCCAAACCCAGCAGGGTCCAAACCCCGCAGAACCGGCCCCGGGCTGGGTTTGCGGGGCAGCTTTCGGCACGGGAGCCTGGTTTTCCCTGCGGAGCATCTTCCCAATCGCCAGGAGAAGCCCAAAGAGCCGCCCTGGCTGCCCCGTGCTCTGCTGAAGGTTCCGCTCCCCGGGCAGCGGGTCCCGCTCTGGCACGGGGCAGGAGGATTTGGGAAAGGCAAACATTCCCGGGCCGGAGCAGCCTCTTGATGTCGGTCCAACTGTGTTCCAGGGTGTTTTCCCAAGTGCTAATCTCGAAGTTCCCTTTGCAAATACCTCATAAAAGGTTCAAGATACGCACGGCAGGTATTTAAATGCGGGGTCAGTAAATGGTGAGGTGCTCAGAGATGGCTTTAACATCTTGTCCTGCTGCTGTTTAACCAAAATCCTTTTGGTATCACTGCGTGTTTTTATCCAATATAGCTTGGAAGAGGCAGTTTTCCTTCTGTGCTGTTTGTGCAGCGCAGGGTACAACACATTCCTGATCTATGACGAGGTTTCCAAACTCCATAGTAAAATGAATAATAATGATAGTAAACGTTGTATAACTTTTTTTTTTTTTAAATACAGCAACCTTTGTATTACTTCAGTGCTGGATTTTCCAGTTATTGTGCGTAGGGGGAAAAAAAGATTTTTTAAAAAATCAAAACAAGGAATAACAATGAATTGGGAAAAAAAAACCCCAAACCCAAACAAATTCAAAGTTTGTAAGGAAAGAAAAATCAGTCCTGGGTGCCACTGCAGAAAGAGTCGAGCTGGACAGAATTAAACATCTCAGCTGGAGCGTGGACAGGGCAGCAGACAGCCTGCTAAAAATAGATTAATCCCAATTACAGCCACACTTCTGCTTTGCCCAGGTCCCCGTTCTCCGTGGCACAGGGCGCTGTGGATGCAGAGGGGCTCGGTGCCCGCAGCGGGGCCGGGGGCGCTCGGTGCCCGTCCTTGCATGAGCCGGGGGCTCGGAGGGTGACAGTGACGGTGACAGTGACAGTGGCAGTGGCAGTGGCAGCAGTGTCCCCCCCTGCCTGCCTTGGCCGCGGCTCCAGCTGCCCAGCGCGGCTCAGCTCCGCTCCTGCCGCGGATCCGCTCTGCCGGTGACCCGGGCTCTGAGCTCCGCCGGGCACGGCTGCGGCTCCCGGGGCCCCTCCGCCTAAAGACCGAGCCCTCGGCACCTCCTGCGTGCCAGGCTCTGGGTAAACCCCGCAGAAATCCCGGCTGGATTGATTTCTTCCCGGACAACACTCCGGGCTGACTGCTGCTCTGACTGCTGCTCTGCTTCTCGTCAGCAGCGTTGCAAAATGTTTAGTGGGAAATAAACAGATTTAAGCCTCTGTTTTCCAAACTCTGGTGAGTTTATTTGTCCCATCCAGTCTGGGAAACTATGGCAAACAACTCTTTTCCCACCAAAGGGATGGATATTAATTACCAATTTAAATATTTAGTCAAAAAATGAATCCCTTCAGCTGTAACAACTTAGTTTTGTTTAATCAGAAACCAGGAGTGAATGCTCTGGGGTTTCTTTTAGCTTCTGTGGCAGAAATCAAACTTTAATATCTTGGATTTACCTGAGGAACAATTCCTGCAGGTACAGGGGGAACAGCATGGATGTCATTTAAATGTCCAGCTGAGCCCGATGGGAGGTTTTATGTAAAAATCCAGGTCATGGTGAATGGCAGGAGCCAGCCCTGAGAGAGGCAGCATCGTGTCCAGGCTGGCAGCAGCTCTGAGTGGGGACAAGGGTTTGGATGTGCTGAGGAGCAGCAGTATTTCTGCTTTGAACTGATCAGAAAATATTTCAATTTACACTTTTAGGGCTCAATCACCCTTTGCACTGAAATGCAGATCCAGGATTTGGCTTTTTTTTTTGTTTTTATTTAAATGAGAAAGACTCAGTGCAGAGCAGTTGGTACCTGTGGGCTGCTGGGCAGAAATTCCCCTGCACAGCCCTGTTTGCTTCCCCAAGAGAAGTCCCACGGAGCCAGTCTCCTGGAGCCCAGCTGGTGCCAGAGCAGAGTTTCTGGCTGTCCCTCAGCCCTGGCTGTCCCTCCTGCTGTCACCTCCCAGCTGCCTGGAGCTGCACCCTGGGTACACAAAAACCTCCCATTAAAAGTTCCGCCAACCTTGTCACGTAACAAAGCAACATTTTCCCACCGGGAAATGAACAAACAGGGAAAAAAAAACCTGTTTGGGCATTCCTGAGCAGCTGGGTTGGCATCGCTGGGCCAGCAGCAGCTCGTGGCCAGGAGCATCCCTGTCCCTGTGCCGAGCCCGGGCCTGGCTGGGAGATCCCTGCGCGTGTGTCACTGTCATATTCCATGAAAAATCAAAATCCCTTCGCTAGGATTTTGTCTCCTGAGAAGCTGAGAAGCCTCAGAGGAAAAGAAAAGTGATAATTATCTGCTGCTGGGGATGCAACAGGTGCATCTTTGATTGGTCCATGTGGGTTGTTTCTACTTAATGGCCAACCATGGTCCAGCTGTCTCAGACGGTCAGAGAGCCACGAGCTTTTGTTATAATTCCATTCCATTCCTTTTCCTTTCTAGCTTTCTGTCTGTATCATTTTCTCTATTCTTTTAGTATAGCATATATAATATAATGTTATATTATATTATATTAATGATATAATAAATAATAATATAATATGATATAATAATATAATATATAACATAATATATTATAATATATATTATATCATATCATATCATATAATACAATATAATATATCAGGCTTCTGAAACATGGAGTCAAGATTCTCATCTCCTCCTCATCCTGGGACCCTCAAACACAACCACACGGGTGGGAGGGCACACCCCTGCCCGTGAGTGCCTGCCTGGAGCCGCTGCTGTCGCAGGGGTTGGGAAATGTGCCGTGATTCCTGGCAGAGCTGCAGCCCTGCTCGGCACCCACGGGCGCTGGGAGCAGCTCTGGCTGCCAGGGAACGCCCAGAGCCGGAGCCTCCCTGCCACGCACACGATTTATTCTGCTCTGAAATTAAAAAAAAAAAAAAAATCCTGAAGTGCTTTTTATTACTGAAAATTATCATATTTGGGATTATCATATTCATCAGCTTGGCTGGCCGGGGTGTTCTGCTGTTCCTGCTGGGGTTGGTGCTGGCAGCGCTGCCTGAGCTTTGTCCCTGCCTCTTGTCTCAGCCTGGAAACTGGGATTGTAAATTATTTTGGCCGGGGATAAAGTGGCCTAAATAATTTGCTTGTGCAGCGCTGAGCCACAGTGGCCTCTGGGTCTCAGCTGAGCCTTCTGGAGGCTTCTAAAAATAAGGAGTTCTAAGCTGTTGTCTTTTAAAATACTTGGAAAAAAGAGGGGGCAAGAAGAGGATCCTTTCACAGCTGTTTTGGCCTCAAACTGCCAAGATTTATTTTTTTAAAAATGTGTTTTCTTGATCAGTTCCCTCCATAGCATTTCATTAAAAAAAGGGCTCACAAATTTAGGACAGGAGTTTTGTACTTCCATAGCAAAAATCATTTGAAAACCACCAGTAACTTCTAAAATCCAAGCTACCAGTAATAAAATGAAAATTGATCCTAAAGCCATATTTTTATGCATGAGTTGATTACTCTTCGCAGCCTGGAATTGATTTTGCAAACAAAGCTCAATTAGGGAATGAACCTTTCTATTTTTTTCCTAAGAAAAAATAGACATTGTAATTTTTGAAGATATTTTGGATTTTTTTTTTGCCTAGCTAATTCTCATTAATCTCATTAGTCCCACCACAGATTTTTTTCCCCTTACCAGAATGGGAGAACTTTGTTTTGAGTGATTCCTTTGTATAACTCGTAAAGTAGAAAACAAAACATTAAACATTACAAACCAAAACAGATGAAAATACTTTCAGCCTTGCTCATGTACCTGCCAATTCTTTTCCTCTTAAAAAAACCCCCACATAATCCAACTCCTTCCCAGCCTATTTTACTCCTTTAAAGGGGAAAAAAAAGGCTGAGGATTCTCGTTCATCCTGCAGGAAGGGCAAGCACCTGAGGAATGGCAAGGACTGGGTTTAAGCCTCTAAGCCAGCCTCTGATACTGATCCTTCCCAAAAAAACCCTGAGAAAATAAGAATAAATTCTCATGGAATGGTTTAGGTTGGAAGAGACTTTAAATCTCATTTTGTTCCATGGGCAGGGATGTCTTCCACTGGCCCAGGTTGCAGCCTTAACATTTGGGGTGCCCAAATTTGGGGTGCCCAGTTTGGGGTGCCCAGTTTGGGGTGCTCAGGTACCACCCAGAAGTGACAGAAGGTGCCAGGGCTGGGCCTGGCTGCTCCTGCCCGTTGTCACAGGAGGCTGCTCTGCCCCGAGCCGTGCCATCCCCGGTGCTGCTGCCCTCTGCCCCTCCTGTCTGGGAACTCTGGGCAAGTTTCCAGCTCTGGTCTGGGGGCTCGGGGGGCTCTGGTGGCCGCCAGCCCCGCTCACACCGCCTCAGGTGTCCCCGAGTGGCACGGGATGCTCTGCTCTGTGTGCCACTGGCCCCAGGTAACCCATAGCCCGGTTTTCCACCTGTAACCATGGCAACTGGAGTTATCTTGCAGAGGTGCCCGTCACCCCCTGGTAGTAACACCCTGCTCCAGCGCTGGGATCCTCCACCAGCCCATCCCAGTACACCCCATAACATCCCGGTACATCCCAGTACACCCCATAACATCCCAGTACATCTCAGTACACCCCAGCCCACCCCAGCCCATCCCAGTCCATCCCAGTACATCCCAGTACCCCCCAGTACATCCCAGTACATCCCAGCCCACCCCAGCCCATCCCAGTCCATCCCAGTACATCCCAGTACCCCCCAGTACATCCCAGTACATCCCAGCCCACCCCAGCCCATCCCAGTCCATCCCAGTACACTCCAGCCCATCCCAGTACACCCCAGTACACCCCAGTA